>VXBT01004140.1:67213-173217 GCA_013400235.1 Oriolus oriolus | reverse complement strand
TTTTCTTTTTTTTTTTTTGCCTGGATATCTCTGTTTGCAGTGAGGGCAGGTGATCTATTTTGAGTTTAGTCACTGCACGAGGAATTTGTCGTTGTTGTTGCCTCTTGGACAGACTTTTCCCCGGCAGAATTTTGTCCCCTTTCCTGCAGAGAAGCCCCTGGAGAAGGAGCATCCCAAGAAGGCTGTGAGCATCTCCGTGCTTTGCATAACCAACCTCTGGAGCGGGCTGGGAGGCAGGAGGGGGCCCTAACAGACTTGCCATCATCTCTGCTCTTTTTGCACCTTCTTTTCAGCCTCTCTCTCTCTTTTTCCCCTTACCAGCTTTGCTCCCATCTATGAAAAATCAGCAAATAAAAAGTTACATTAACCCCACCCTGACCTCTCCGACATAATACACTGTGGGCTGATGGGCTGCCTTTGGAGCTTCGCTGAAAAGATGTCATTCTTCGGCATCCCAAGTACAGCCCAGGGAGCATTTACCGGATAATTAATATATTAAATGCATGAAAAATAGTTACACAGGGCCCCCCCCCCGCCAGAGCTTCCCCCCACACACACATATCCTGCCGTCTTTTCCAGGGAAAAGGAGGGACGCAAAAAAGAAAGGGGAAAAAAAGATAGATACAGCATGTGCACCATCAATATAAAAGCATCCCCTGAATAGCCATCATAAAAACTGTTCATAATTTTATAGCTTCATTCGTGCTGGAGCACCATAAAGGCAGGCCATATTTTTTACACTCAGGATGCCTCATAAAAAAAAAAAAAAAAAAAAAAAAAAAACAAANAAAAAAAAAAAAAAGCCCTGAAAAGGAAGGAAGGAAACTTGGCATGGGGGACATGGAAGCACAGCACTGAAGCCATCAGCTCACCTGAGGAGAAGAGCTCGGGAAAAGGGGGTTGGAATTTGTCCTCTCTGACCTGTGAGGTTCTGAATCCCACTGAGGCCATCAGAGTAATTATTAATTGGGAAGTCTTTAGGCTTTTTCCCCCCCTCTTTTTCTCTTTTTGCTGACTGCATATTTGCCTTTTTAAAAGGATGATGGAAGGCCAGCGAGGCAGCCCTGCCCTCCAACTGTGTCCTTCACCTTTAAGTGGGCCAGCATCTTTTTTGGTGCTTTGAATCCCCCTCCCCTTCCCCTCCACCTCCCCAAATGCAAAATTCATGAGCTGGAGCATGGATTAACAAATAAATTATAATGAAGGCAAATGGGTGGCAATAAAAAATAATAATAATAAAAAAGGAGGCCTCACCTTCACGTGACAGAGGCTGAGCAATATAACAAACCAGCTCGTTTATTTTCACCCAAGCCTGTTCTCTGGCTTGGGAAGGTAGGATTTTAAAGCATTTTATCCTTTATTTCCTGTAATATATTTGGACAAGGTAGCTGTAAATCTGAGGCAAGGGGAGAAATCAAAGAGTGGCAGGAGAAGATGGGGGTCGAAGGGAAAGGAGCAGTGTTGGTTTGTGGATATGGCCCCTGAGCTTCTGTGATCCAGGGATTTAGAGCGTTCACCTACACAGCCCTGGCTGGCTGCTCGTGCCACGCTGCTGCTCCCAACACTTCCAGGAGCTCAGAGCAGCCTTCATTCTACACCTGGGTGCTCGTTTTGAAGTGGAATAGGTGAAATAGCAGGGATGCCCCTTAAAAATGTGCGCACAAGGCTTGTTACACTCATCAGTCACCGCAGAGTCGAGGGAAAACGTCAGAGAAATCAGCTGGTTTGGCTAATAAAGCAGAGCAGGTTTAAGAGAAATCCCTGGATAACTAATTCTCCAGAGACAGTTTCCTTCCTCCCAGAGCTGTACCACCAAAAGGAGGCTTTTCGAAGTTTCAAAGTAAACTTCATTTCAATTTTCAGTCAATATTTGGCGAGTTTCACTTTGTTTGTTTTGTAGGTTAGGTTTTTTTCATGGAGTTTTTTGTTTGGTTGGTTTTTTTAATAAATCAATACTAAAACCACCAACATCCTGCAAAGAACCATTAAAAAGACTTCAGTATTTGGTCCTACACTAAGTTTTCTGATTGAAGGAAGTTTAACAGAAAAAAAAAAAAAAAGAAAGGAAGAAGCAGTTACTAATTTTTGGCCCATCCGTCTTCTCCAGGTCCTTCCTTCGGCTGAGCTGGTCCCTCGTGCCCTAAATGTTGAAGAGAGGGAACCTGAGTTCTGGGAAGCGCTGAACTGCCTCTGCCTTACAGGACCCCCACAGGCTCCAGCAGAACACGTTTACTTTGCCAACCCGAGCGCGGTTATGCCAGCGTGGCTCCAGCTGGGGCTCCTGGGTGCTGGGAAGCGGAGCCCAGGCTCTGCACCTGAACAAACAGCCCCAGCCCTGCCCCGAGGAGCTGCCACCCCACCAGGAGGCCCCTGGGACAGGGCACGGCGTGGTGGAGCCCTGCCTTTGGGAGCCCCGGCTCTGGAATCCTGGCTGCGGAGCTGCCACAGCCCTGCCTCATTTGTCTCTTTCATGTTTATTCATGGCGAGCTGTGACAGGATCCGGCTCCATTCGGGAGGTGCCAGCAGGTGGCCTAATAGTGGGAATTAGTGAGGCACAGAGCCACACTGGGGCTGCCTAATGCTGCCGGGATTAAGGCACGCTCAGAAATGAATAAAGCTTCTTCGAGGGGAAAAAATAACAGTGAGAGGATGAAGAGGAGTAGGAGGAACCAAGGGGGAGCCCAGTGTGCTGCACTCAGCTTGGCCAAGGCTCAGTTACGGGGAAGGTGTTCCCGTTCCACGTGCGTGCTGGCCCCAGTCCCACCAACCGTGGGAGAGAGAAACGTCTTGGGGTCAAACAGCCCCGAGATCTCCTCTCCATCCCATGAGGTCTGGTGTCCTCCAGGTGCCACAGCCAGGCACAGCATCTCCTGAGGGTGACTTCTGGAGAGAGGTGGGAGAGGTTTCCTGGGCCACGAGGCACCAGCAGCTCCTGGGACACGGGGCATGGGAAACAACCCCAAGTCTCTGCCAGTGTCACCTCCTGGTGTTTTCTCTCCCCTCTGTTTCTCCAAAACCATTTCGGCCCCCAGGGAGCCTCTGGAAACACTTAACTCCTTGGGAAAGGATGGCAGTGGACTGGAGGTGGTTTTGCTGCACAGCACCAACCCTTATCACAGCCTTTCAGCTGCTCTTTGGAAATGAGGGCTGAGTTTTACAGAAGGGGAGAGGAGCGAGCACTGCCCTGCCATGCCCATCCGTGGCAGGCTGTGCCTCCGGCCATCCCGTCCTGCCTGCGATTTTTCCAGCCAGCAGCACCACAAATAGCAGGAAGAGGAGCTTTGTTTCATCTGCTCATAATTCTTTTCCATTGTAAATGTTAATTTTGTGTTTTCCCCAATCGTTTTGAATTATTTTTAAGTTCCACACAAGTACAGGTGAAAAAAACCCTCAAACCACAGCCAAAGCCCCTTTCCTCCCATTCCTGTTCCCTGCAAATAGGCATCACACACAGAGACACATCCCACCAAACACACACAATTAATTCCTGCCTAGCACTGCAAACTCCTCTGCCTTATTCCCTCTTTAGGAATTAGGTACCCAGTTGTTGGGGTTTTTTCTCCTTTGGAATTTTAAACAGCTTTCACACCTGGTCTGACGAAGGTTCCAGGTAAATTACCGAAAAAGCACTGACTAATTTGAAAAAATATTTAAGAAACTCCAAGTTCCCTGCCTTTTTTACTATCCTCTGCTCCATAATTACATTGCACTGCCTGATATTTTCATGGAACATTAACCGAAGTCAGGTGACTGCCCCCTTACAGTCTACGCCTATCCGTTACCCATAAGACCCCCATGGACCTTGACATTATTAATAGTCCTATTCATTAAGTATTACTCTTGTAGAATGAGTAGCATAATATTGGCCTGGAGATAGGAACAGGCAGAAGGAATAAGTCAAATTAATTTTCCGCAGCAAACGCCCCGATTCTGTAAATGACATTCTATACTGTTAGCATTTTAAATGTGACACAAATGGCAGGAGATACAATTTGAAAGCAAAATAGTAGAAGACATGGCTCAGGGTGTAATGTGCTGCATAAAAATCCAATAACATCAGTTACATGAAGGAAGGGAACGAACCAACCCGATGGAGGGTTTTAATTTGCATTTGTTTAAAATGGCAGGTAAGGGAGCAGGAGGAGGGAGCAGCTCCCTGATTGGGGTTTTCTCCCCTTCTGCTCGGGATGAGGGTGCGGAAGAGCTCAGAGCCACTCTCGCACCTTCCTGCCACCTCCACTGCTCTGCTCTGAAGGTGGCCAAGGGGTAAATCCCAGGCTGGCCCATCTCAAAGGCTCCATGCAAATCCAGGAGGAGCCTGCAAGCTCAGCCTGCCATGTCCCAGGTCCCTTCAGAAAGCTCAGCTTGAGCGGCAGCTTCCCCAGGGAAAGGATGGTACGAGAGTGGAGCAATACCTGCACTGCAGGGGCTGTCAGGCACGGGCACAGGCTGCCCAGGAGCGGTGGAGTCCCCATCCCTGGAGAGGCTTTAAAGGTGTGGCACTCGGGAACGTGGCTCAGCGCGGCCTTGGCAGTGCTGGGCAAGCGGCTGAACTCGGTTTTAAAGACCTTTTCCAACCGAGAGGATGCCGTGACAGAGCGAGTGGCCCGTAGGTACCACGTGCTCAGTGACACCTCCGGGTTTGCCAGGCTCTGCCAGGCTCCTGCTCTGAAACTCAGGATCTGGGCATGGATGGTCCTCATGGGACCCTCCCAGCTCAGGACAGTCCAGGAGCTGGTGCACGCCTGACCCACAGCATCTCCTCCAGGAGACACCAAAGCCGCACGTCCAGCTCAGCTCCTCTGGGCTTCTCTGGAGCTGGGAGAGATGGGCCAAAGCCTCAGCCCTGGATTTAAACCCAGCCAAGCCCAGCCACGTCAGGGGGAGTTCAGACCCAGAGCTAGAAGCAAATTTTTGAGAAATTGTTGCCAGCTTGGCAGTGGTGCAAATCAAACTCTCAGATCTACAGCCCCCAACAGCTGCCCAGAGGATGAATGGGGCTGAAATTCAACACCAGTGCTGAATTCTGGGCTTTCAGCCTATTTTTTTTTTCAATGATTTTTTAATATCTAAAGGCATCTGCTCTGGGGGAGGTACAAGAATGCAGCTCTCCAAGCCATTATGCATTTTTCTTCATTCCCTTTTCCCTTCATTTCCTTCCTTACAAAGTTCACTGTACCAAGACTGCAGACCACCAGACAGGAGAGATCTGATCAGGAAAATAAAAAAAGAAGCAAAGCCTGACCTCCATTAGTTTTACTTAGGGTAAAGCCCTGCACTGTAGTTTATTTATTAATAACATAAAAAGACACTGCCTATAGAACATAGAATAAATACACATAATTTCCCCAGAAAGAGCATTGAGCTGGCTTCCTGAGGGGAAAAAACTATCACTTAATTGAAGCAAGAAATGTTCAATCCAATAATCTATAATTAGATATTTTATGGAATATGTTACCTAGAGATGTTTATTTATAAAATGTTTCCATCAATAATAAGTTGCTGGGAGGGGGAGCGAAGGTCCTTTCCTTGGCTGATGGGATCAGTGTTTATGTTGGAGGGAATTTCATGGGCAGTAAAGAGAAGGTTCTTCCTGCAGCTCATCCTATGGAGCTCAGGATCCTCCCTCAGCATCACCAGCTGCCCAAGACATACAAATATCACCAGAGGCAGGTCAGGAGTCTGGAGAACAGGAGCTCCTAGCCATGGAAAGGAAGGGGAAATGATTGAATTTCTTTTGGGAGGTGCCCCTGCCCATGGCAGGGGCTAGAACTGGATGATCTTTGATCCCTTGCAACACGAACCAGTCTGGGATTCTATGCTTAAAACCACCTCAAAATAAAGAGAAACAAAGCAAAGTTTCTAGGACCAGACCTGAAAGAGGTGTGGACACCTGAGAGCCATCGCTGGAGCCACAGCCTCTGACACTGTCATTTCAAACCCATTTCAAGCCTGAAATACCCTTGCTCTCGTATTCATGTACTCCCAGAACACACTGGCCAGTTCACAGAGGGGATGTGAGCAAATATTTGAACGCTGCTCTCGTCAAACCAGCAGGACTTCAATGACAGAGAAGGAAAAGATGCCTCTAAGAGTCCCACAAACCCTACAGCCCCAGATGACACACACACAACCTCCACTCACGCCTTCGCACTGCTGTTTTTTCCTCCAGACAAATTATTATTTCTGCTGGTTGCAGCCCTACTGCCATTCTTATTACAAAGGCAATTTTTCCTCTCCCTTTAATTTGGGGTTGCTCAGTGCTCCAGCTACTTCTGCAGTGTGGCGAACTGTAAATTGTGTTTGAAACTACAAGTGCAGAATAAAGCAACTGATTGAAGCAGTAAAAAGGAAAAAGAAAAGAGCAAATGCATGTTGGTGGAAGGGCTGTAGAAAAGAAGATTCTTCATTCATCAAGGTAACAAGATTTGGGAGAGAATATACATGTCAGAGATGAAATACAGGTGATAATTAACACATATCCTACACAAGACAATACTGTGGTGTAGAAATACCTGGGCAGAACTGTCAGGTGACTTCCAAAAATATCAGACTTAATAAGATTTGTTATAATCTCTAGCAGTTCATAGAATATTAACAGGACGTGACAAGAAAAACAGCCTGCCCAGCAATGGTGAATTTGCACAGATGCTCAGAACAGGGAGGCACTAACAACAGACAACACTCATGTCCTTTTTTGTTCCTTTTTGTCCTAAAAACACAGTGGGAAGTGCTGGTGCAGGGAGTGTTTACATTTGCTCGAAAACTGCCTACGAAGGGCTTGGTTGTCCTTGCTCCCTGTGTCCCAGGCAGCTCCCGTGGAGCAGGGTGTGCACTGTCACCAGCAGGGACACGGGGACACCAGAGCCGAGCTAAGGGCAGGCGGCGGAAACAAAGCCCGAGAGCGCCGCGGAACCGGGGCTGCCCTCGCCCCGTCTGTGCCGCGAGGACAAACAGCTCCACTCCTCGAGTCAGCCGTGACTTGGGCTTGGTGACAGCGTTTATGGGGTGCCGGGGAGGTGGCACTGCTGAGTGACACACACAAAGCCCCCGGCCCAAGGGTGGCCACAAAGCGCAGGGCAGGGAGCTGCCCCAGCGCGAAGGCCAAGGAAAAAAGCCATTTTCCAGAGAAATGCTTTGCTTGGCACTTGGAGAAGGTGCCACCTGCAGCCACCACTGGCACACCGGGGCTGCCCAGCCCTGCTCCCCATCCAGTGCGAGGAGAGAGCTCGGCCACCGCCGATCCATCAGCGGTGTTTACACTCGGCTCCCTCGCTCTGCCACGAGCAGGAAATGGGGGGAAAATTATAATAATATCACAAATGAAATTGAATGAGTAACAACATTTTCTAAGAACAGAATAAATACAGTTGGTGGCGCCTTTTTTTTTTCCAATTTAGTATTGTTTAATATGCATTTAATCAACCCATTCAGTATTATAGAGTCTATGTACCGTGACACCCTCCTATGCCACAGAGGAAGCATTCATAGGCCATTAGGCTAAAGTAATATGTATGAGGAACCACTTTTCCCCAGGGTGTAGTAACTATTTTTGCTCCCCAGTCGTCCCCATTAAATCATTAAACCTCATGACTATGCTTTCTGAACTCTACCCTGATCTTTAAAAAGCAGAACATTAAAGGGCAACTGTCACCCTCCATTGCACAGGCCTTGTGTTTTATATATTCAAAGCATTAAGCCTTTTGTCAGTCTATACATCATAAGCACTGGAAGAGTGTATGCACAAACAGGAAATGTTTATAACTGATGTCCCTTTTATAGTGGATGTGCGAATGGGCAGGATAAAAAAGCTGAGGCTCGGCTATTTTATGGAAACTGAAGCAACGTGATTTTCCCCAGCTGCTTGCAATAAAACCATCTCCCTTACTTATCTTTATGTGGCCAGTTGCAGGAGAACAGAGCAGCAGAGTAGCACAGGCAGAGAGCTGGAGGAGTCAGGAACTGCCAACTTTGGACTTGCAGAACTCATTTCCCTACTTCCTGGCTAAAGTTTAATTGGAGAACAGAGAATCTACTGAGAGATGGCTGGGCTGCACTTGCAGAGATCCCTCCAGCTCTCAAATGTCCCTTCAAACGTGTCACTGATGAAATGCAGCCACATCTGGGAGGAAGGAGGAGGTGAACAAAGAATTAGAGGTGCAGCCACCTCTAGCACATCCCTGACAGCTCAGTACTGCTCACTCCTCACTCCTCTTGAAGGGCTTTGAAAGACCTTCCACAGCAAACTCTTTGCCGTCTCCACTTTGCTCCTCTTCTCACGGGGGGCTGCAGGTCCAAGGAACAAGGAGAGGTCTCAGCCTGAACACTGTGCTTTGCACAGCTGGAGAAAGCCTGGGAGACCATTCCCAACTCCCTCACAGAGCCCTGGAAAACAGGGCTCTCTGCTGCCTTGTGCCTTGCAGCTCCCGCCTCGCTGCTGAGAGAGCAAATAACGCTTCCCACGGCACGTGTTCGGAGCAAGGTGATTTTGCTCAGGCTTCTGGAATTCTCTCCTGGGTTTCTGAGGAGCAAGGTGCTGCAGAAACCCTCGTGTGGACTTTGATTAAGGTTTTGGGCAAATTATTTCCCTGCACCTGTGTCCTGTATCCCCTCCCTGTGTGACCATTGAGCTTTACAGACTATGAATACTCCCATGAGTAAATTGGGAAACAATGAACACAGGGCAGAGCTTTGCCAGGGCTTTTAGCACTCGGGCAAGGGGAGACAGAAAACAGCCCCTAGGAAAAGGAAAAGGTTTCTGAGACAGACACAGCAGCACCCCCAGAAAAGAAAACTAGGAAATACCTTTCAAAGCGGGGAAAAAGAGATCAAAATAAATGTTAAGGTCAGGTGAGGGGCAAAGGAGAAACACACCTCCATATCCTCGAGCCTGTGTCACACAAGCGGCACTGCAGAGCTCTGTAACCCACCTCAGCTCGTTCCCCCAGTACCACACCCCCTCCCCATCCTCAGGCAGCTGAGGACGCTTCCCAGTTACCCGCAGATCCCTTGTAAAACAACAGGGAATGTTAGGTTAACATGGCTTAGGGAGCGATAGCGGGGCTTGCAAAATGTCACAGCTTTCATGCTGTATGTTAACGTCCCAGCCAGTGGTATCAATCTGCAGCAAAACACAGTTATTTCATCGTGACATCAGTTCACCTTTAAAGGCATATGGTAAAGCCTGCTTTGTGGCTTGCAGCAGATGAGCTTCCTATAATTACAATTTGAACTGTTCCACAGGCAGCTCTACAGATAGTGGATCAGTGATTAAAGTTGAAATCACAGGGTAAGTAGTTCTGTGACACCGTGAGTCACAACAATCATCAAAGACTCAACTCTGGTTTCTGATGAAGTGGAGATAGTGCAGTGATTCAAGTAGGGGACTGAGACTCAAGTGCTGCTACTTGGAGGCAGGAAAAGAGCAGACACATTCTTGAGGAAGATACTCAGTGCGTGCTATTGACTGGCCCCAAGCAAATCTTTAACCCTGCGTCTGGGAGAGAGCATGACTGTGCATCTCATTGCGGCGGGGCCGGTGTCACACCTGAGGATCACAGGCTCCAGTTAAACATTCCTGCTGCCGACTGCCCCTTTGATTTCAGGGATAATGCATGCCGGGCGCAGGGCTGCCGCCGAGCGCCGGGGCTCCGCAGCAGGCTGAGGTGTGCGCTTGGTTTTCCCTGCAGAGCTTTCCTGCTCCGCGAGAACCCCGGCAGCACAAGGCGTGGGAGGGAAAGAAATGTGCGCTCACACTGCTGTCCCTCTTGCTGACCCCCAGCAGGAAGGGCTTTTTTTAGTAGTATTGTTTTAAACATGCAAGAAGGCAGCCTCTGGTCTGCCTGGCAAGGAGCTGAGAACATCCAGCCACTGCCTCTCCTGGAGGATAATGGACTAAAGCATTCCCTTCCCTAGCACACATCCAGTAAACTTCGGGGAAGCTGATGCCGAGATAATTTTGGTCCAGAAAAAAAAAAATCAGTGGGTTGAAATTTGTACTAAATAACCCACAATGGAATGGCCACAGCAAAAAACCCCCACACAGATAAGAATTAACTGAATTCCCAGCAGAGAGGAGCCTTGCTCGCATGTACAGTAAAATGAATTTCAACACCTGCAAGGAATTGGGTCCTTTCTCTCTTGGGCTCTAAAATCTGCTCCTTCTCAGCCCTGCACATTCCCAGTGCAGGAATGCACAAGTCCAGGCGCTGTTGAACTTTTACCAGCTGTGAAATGGAGAAGGATAAACGGAGGCACTGGGGGATGTCACACCCGTGGTGCCGGCGACACCAAGCCACCCAGGTGACACTTGGGCTGTGCACGTCCCAGGGGAAGGGACCAGGAGAGCGCCCAGGGGATTCTGTCAGAGAACCCCATTCCAGGGTGAGAACCTGCGCTTTTAAGGTGAGCCAGATCCTGCAGCCTTGGACAGTGACGGATGGACGCAGGGCCAAGCCCCCGGGCAGGACATGGCCGTGCGCGACTGCTGCACTCGGAGCGACGGGCGGGATTTGGGGAGCGGCCAGCCCGGGTGGGACCAATCTGCCCCCCACACCAGCCTGCCCTGGGGACAGCTCTGCCCTGGCTTGTATTCCCAGGGGAAACGTGGGGATGGGGAGCAGAGCACTGGGTGCAGGGCAGCATTTGAGCCTCTGAAAGGAGATGACCAGCCCTGCCCAGCTTTCCCACGTCACAGGGTGTCTCTTCATACAACTCGAGCAGCTTGTGGCTTTAAAGGTCGCATGCAAGATTTTGGGGAATGTCTGTACTGTACACTGGTGTAGGGAGGGGCTGACAAAAGGAAGAGGGGAGAAGAGAAGCTAAATAAGAGAGTGAGTGTGACCCACCAGGTTACAAGGAAATCCCGGCCATTTCCTGGCAAAACAACGTCACACTGGGGACTTGTGACCACCCAACGCTGAGACCAAAGCAAGGCCTTTAGTGCAGGAATTGGAGCTTCTGAGGAATTTACCACGAGGTTTGGTCCTAACTTTACAGTGCTCATTTTAAGTGGATAAACCAAAGTAAATTCATGAACTTGCCTGGGAAAAGGACGAAGTTATTTCCCACAGGACATTTTGAAGAAAATATTCATAGGATTTTCAGAACCAAAACCCCACACTTCTGCTTAAGCAGCAGAAGACAGAGCTTCCTATTTTCCTTGTCCCCCCTAGAAATTCTCAGCAGGTTTTGGTTTTCTGCAGGAGATTCAGGACCCAGCAGCCTGGCTGGAGGCCAGCACCCAGACATCAACACAGAGCATCCACTGCTGGAATCCTCTGTGTGTGGCTGAGCAGGGAAGGGTTAAGCCCAGGGCGCCTCCAGCACAGAGCAGCACCAAGGTCCTTCCCAAGGCTGCAGGAACAAAGCAGCCATCAGTCTATATTTGGCCTTTGCCCTTGGATCATTTATGACTTATTCTTCACCTCTGATGACCACCGCAGCAAGCTTTCAATCTCTTGCTCCCTAGCCGGGAGCAAGGGCTGTCCCTCCCCCCTTTCAAAATCACACCATTTGCAATTAAAAGCGACTGCCTGAAGGAGGTCTGAGCAAGTCTTCCCTTGCCCCTTTGTGCCCTTTGCCTTGCAAAGACCAGACTTGGGGCATGATATCACACCAGGGCCGGGATGAGGTGGTGCTCCTGTTGTATCAGGATGCGGGGAGCAGGGAAATGGAGACATCTTACAGGACTGCAGCCTAAAGTCCATCCTTCAGCCTTAGAGAAAAGGTCTCCAGGCCGAGGTGCTGGTCAGACACAAACCTCCCTCCTGTAAGGACACACACGTAACCAGGAGCTGCTGGGATCACACCAGGCGGGGTTCACTCAGGAGAGCTGGGATTTGTTTTCTCAGCCCAGAGCTGAGCATTTTGCTCATTTCACAGCCAAAGACACGTCCTCTCCAACTTCACCCACAAAAATCTCTCTGATGTAAATATACAACATAATCCTGAACATAAAGACAGAAGCGTTCCTTGTTCTGAGACACCTTTATCAGGACTTCAAACAGCTCCTGGGAAGCGATGCACAAGTGTTCAGGAGTGAGACTATTCCAGGCCTTCCCTGCTCCCAGTAATGCATGCAGAAAGCTGCTGAGCCAGGCTTAACGCTCCCCTCAGATGTGTGGTGGTCGAGGCACTTTATGGAGAACATTTGAAAGCCTTGGACCTCAGCCGCAGGGGCTGTGGCCACCCAGCGCCTCATGAACACATTCCCGAGGGGCAGGAGGGGAAGGTGAGCCCCAGGCTATGCTCATCTCCTTTTCCAGCATCAGGATGCAGAGTTCTGCACCCCCTGCAGTTATTCCCGAGGGCCCAGCGAGGACACAAACCCAACCCATAACACATGATGAGACCAGAGGACACTGATCCGTTTTTCATGGTAACAACGAAAGGGTGAGTTGAATTTTTTAAATGCCTACAACACTGCCTTTCCAGTGTTCGGTTTTCAAAGACCAAGGTCAACGCTCCACTGCCTGGCAGCTCCTCATCCTGGCTGACCAAACCCAAAGACAGCCCCATTCCTCTCCCTCACAGATTTTTGGGAATGTGAGCCACTGACAAGCTTCTCCTCTTCAGAGTCCAATCCTGCCCAACCTCACCAACTCACCCTGAAGTCGCCTAAATCCATAAGGACTGATAGTATCAAGGGACGAGTCAAAAAGTCAATTAGCCTTCAAAATCCTTTCCAAAAACAAAACAAAGGCAAGAAACAGACCCACAGTGGATCTAAAGCACTTGATAGTGCCTCATCACGGAATAATTAGATTCTTTTCTTTTACACTCAGTGTGTTTGCACAACTGAGCAACAGTTTGAGACCCTCTTTTTATCTGGAAGTGGGCAGGGGAGAGGAGGAGGGGATGCAGGCTGCAGAGGTGCTTCTGCAGGGAGAAATCCGTGCATGCAATGCAACAGCACTCGGCTCCTCCTCTCTCCCCTGTTCTTTTGGTCACAGCCACTTGCAGTCGGTGCTTGGTGGGGAACTGCAGCTCCGGATACACCAAAGGGATTCCAGGATTGTTCCAGCTTTATGTGTTTGTAGGAACTATTTTTCCCTCTCATGCAAAGACTTATCTCCCTCCAGCTCGGAGCGCTCAAAGTTGCAGTATAAAATATGCTTATTTTTTCCCCAGCCAAGCAAAAAGAAAATGCTGCTATTTTCTGCTGCTGTTTTGTTTCTTTTTTTCTATTTTATTTTATTAAAAAGCCACTTCCCTCAGCTTTAACTAGCTAATTTTCCTGCAGAAACAGTACATTTCTTTTATGTGTTAATTTTTCTTCCTCTATTTGCACTTCACAGCATGTAGTGACATGCCAGGCATTGAAGAACAAGCCTCTTCCACTTTTTTTCTGGGATGACAAATATTCCTGGTGCAGAAGACCAAAATGCATCTGTGAATTCAGCTATATTTGCGCATTTTGCAGGAAGAGGCTTCTTCTAATGATGCAATTTTCACTAATATAATTCAATTCATCTTGTGTTAACCTTTTTCCAGACAGGTTTAGCAGGGAAGTTTCTCGTTTTGGAGCCTTGCAGGGAGTTTTTCATCCAAATCATGACCCACACCTCCCAATAAAAGGTTGGTCAGCCAAGTTCTCACACGTTTTGCTTCATAAACTCAAGATATTTGGGGAAAAAAGGTGGTTTGGATCCAAAATGTCCATCTTGGAAGTCATTTGTTTTATCAGAGCTGTTCAAGTGAAACACATGAAAAATTCCCAGATACCAGAGGGGTCAATTCCTGCCAGCAACACCACAAATAACCCTAGAGGGGCCCTGCTGGACTGGCACAGCTATTTGTATATAAGAAAGCCCCCAAAAATTGCACGTTGAGGTGAAAAGAAGCCTGGAACTCAACAGCAAACATCTCAAACTACTTTAACCCCTGCCATAAACAATTCCACCAAACACACGATTCACCCTTTTGTAAGACAAGGGGCTCCACATTTCCCTGCTGCACATCACAGACTCGGCCCACTCAGCAAAACATCTCAGTTTGGAAGTTCATAACAAATAACCCCATAATTCACCTCATCCCCCAAAATCTCAGCTCCGCTTGCAAGATGAGACATCTGCCCTTCCTGCTGGTTCAGAAAAACACCATCAGCAGCTTCAGATACAACATCAAGAGCCAGAGCTGGGCTCAAACTGAAAAAATAACCCAAGATAAGGGGTTTTTATCCCCTTCCTGAACTGTGTCCTTGTCTGGGCCTGAAATTCTCCATGTCCAAACCCAAGCTACCACAGACACCAATGGGAACTGCCCAAGTCCCCCTGTACAGCAATCATTAATCCCTAAAAAATGACCCCACACTGTGGGAGTGAGAGAGGACAATGCTCCCCAGGGTTTGTCCCCTCCTATTGCCATCTCTTCCCTCGGTGTGCTGGCCTTGCAGCCTGTCCCCAGCCCTGCTGCCGACAGCTCCAGACCCTCAGCACCCCCTTGCCCCTTCCCTGGTGCTGCAGGAGGATTTTTGCCACTGGAACACGAAGACAACTTGGCGTCCCCAGGCCCCAGTTTGCTGAGTATTAACATTCGCCTTCCCCTCTCCTCTGCTGACAACTGTTAATTTTGTCACATCAGCCACTTTTGTAGATTTAACTTTGCTCTTCTGCCCCAGCCATTGTAGCTCGATAATAAATCAACAGTCTGGAGGCTTCACGTGCAACACAAAGGCCTTTATGGTGCACGTGAAGATGGGAATCTTTACATTTTTAAGTAGGACTTTGTCACATTCATGAGGGGTAATAAAAAAATTTACATTTTGACTTTCAGGAGGAAAATGTGGTGGTGGTGGGAAAACGCCGTTGTTGGAGCCCGCTCAGGACGCTCGCCATGCCTCAGGGCCCACGGAGAAGGTCACACTGCACTTCCCAGCCAGCACCTCAGCTCTGCCAGGCAAAAAGGGTTTGCAGCTTTCCCTGAGGCTGTGAAGAGCAGCCCTTGCAGGTAAAGCCAGGTGTAACCAGATCTTCCTGCACAGGGAGAGCAGCAGGACTCACCCTCCAACACAAAGCCTTCTGAACCATCCAGCAGCCAAGCACCCATCCCACGGAATTCCATCATCTTACTGAGGCAAGCATTTATCCTCGTACACATAAAACCAGCTCCGTGAGTGGGGGTAGAGCAAAGCCTTCCTGACCCCGGCAGCACCGAGGCCCAAAGCTGGCATATGTCTGTGCGTTAGCCACCAGGCAGCACTTCCTCCAGGCTCCTCCTGGGATCCATGTCAGACAGCCTTGGCATCCCAAAGGGCACATGATTCCCTGCACCGCTCCAGCAGCCCAAGGGAGCCGGGCCCGCTCGCAGATGGCAGCAGAGCCTCCGAACGCGCCAGCGGCACCGAGGGAAAACGTCCCCGCGCCCTGCGCTGGGGCAGCTCCGGCCGAGGGCACAAACTCACCCAGCAGAAGCCTCTCGGCAGCCAGCAGCCCGTGTAAAACGGGGCAGCTGCTTCCGCGCTCCCGCTAAAAGCGCACTAAACGTGTTCTCGGGCGCGGCGCGGGGAGCGAGCGGGGCTGGCCGTGCCAGGGCTGCCCGCGGCCAGGGCTGGCGGCCACTGAGCTGGCACGGCCACCGTGCCAGGACGGCCAGCACGGGCCCCGAGAGCCAGCTGGGCAGGGCAGCAGGGCCGCAGCGGAACGGGAAAAACGTGTACACTTGTCCAAAGCCCTCTCTGCAGACAGCTTTTGGGGAGGGTGTCCCCTAAAAGCAGAGCTGCCTTTCGGGAGTGGCGGCGCATGATGCAAGCCCGGCGTTTTCCGCAGATTATCCCTTCCTGTCGTTTCCCTTCTGGCCCCGGCTCGCGGCCTCGCAAATGCCAAGGGTCCTTGCGGCGTGCACAGGCAATCTGTCCTTTAATGAACTCTGCCAGCTCCCACTAAAGACGGAGAATGTACCTTGGAGCGAGGCAGGGGAAGGGAGGCAGCAGCCTCCTCTTGCCCTGTGGATGATAACCTCACATGCATATTATTTCCCACCATAATCCTACTGTTTTTAATTAGTGCGCTGTAAAAGGAAGAAGCACCACATCTCCAAGGGGAAAAGGAGGAGGGAAGAGGGGAGGGAAGAAAAAAAAAATCAGCACAGAGGATTCTGTCCAACTTTTCCAAAAGCTTAATAGATTTTTAAATGGGGTTATTAACACCACCTATGAATTATTTTAGGGACCTAATTATAAAAAACAAAACCCAGTTAATTAGGTTTGCTGAACTCGCCTTGACACAGGTGAAACAAGATCTCTAAATGCAGGAGGATTGAAAAGCGAATCACTTCAAACAAAGAATCAATGAGTATTATTGCAGAACCAATTGAACAATTACTTCTTTAATTGTTGGCACCCTGCTACCTTCACTTAACAACAGGATGGATCAGCAGAGTTACTTAACCTCCTCCAGTAACTAAAAGTACCGAAAGAGACTGCAGCGCTCGGGAGGATCGGCTGGAGGTGAATTCAGTGCGCGCTCCCGGCCCGGGGCTGCGCTGCCCGTGCCCCTCGGGAGCGGCTCGCTCTGATCCGAGCGGGCACACAGAGCTCATCCCGCTCCTCCCGCACCACGGCACGGACAAGGTGAGTGCGTTTCTTTCAGGACCTGCGGGGCACAGCCCAGCTGAGCGGGACCGAGGGCTCCTCTCGCCGCCAGCCCGGAGCTGCGAGGGGATTTGGACGCTGCTCCGGCTGGAACCAGACACACACACCCCCCAAACCGCTGGGAAAATCCCAGCCTGGAGCCTTGCTGCGCATCTCTGTCCCCAAAGCCCAGACAAAGCCATGCACAGGGCACACGGGGGCTGGGAGGGCGCTGGGTGGCGATGGCAGAGCTCCGCCGGCTCCCTCCTCCCGGCTGCCCGCAGAGAACTCGCACCCTGTGCCGGCACATCCAGCGCCCGAACCCAGCGGGGGCGATGGAAAAGGAGCGGAGATGGCAGAGCGCCCTCTGATGTTGTCCGACCGGGGAGAGGGGGGCGAGAGCCTCCTTGGGCACGCCACAACCCTCCTGGCCAGCACCAGCAGCCCTGCGCCTCTGCCCGGCTCGGCCAAGGACGCAGAACAGCGAGCATCTGTCCCCCACCCTGCTGATGCACTGAGGATTAGCTCTGTCTGTGCCCTGGCTGCGCACCGAGAGCACAACAGAGCCTCCTGCAGCCTGCTCAACAAAGTGTTCCCCGAGCCACAGCTAAAACCAAACTGGAGACGGTGCGAGAAACAAAAATAAACCCCAGCCACGCAGGCTGGGGGTGCTGGAGAAACTCCTGCTCCACGCAAGCACCTCCACACCACACAGAGCTCACTGTGCGTGAACTTACACTGCGCACCAACCTGAACTCCCCCCGCCACATGAATGATGTGGCACGTCCAAGCTCCGCAGAGAGACGGACCAAGAGCCCCGGCTTGCACAAGTTGTTTCCCAGTAACCTAAATTCGGAGCAGCCGAGCGCCCTGACCGCAGCCAGCCAGCACTGCTGTGCTAGGGACAGCAGAAGGGCTGCTGGTACCTCTCGTGCCCCACGGCCAGCCCCTCCAGCCATGGCAAATAACAGAAAAGTGCTGCTGAACAAGTCAATAAAATGCTCAAAATACAGAGGTAATCTTTTCTATCGGCAGCTATTGCTGGAAACTAGGCTGGCAGTTATCAGAGTATAAACACAGCTTGGGAATGAAGGTAATAACGATGGAATACACTTTTCTTGAGGTTAAAAAAATCCCATTTTAGTGTATAGAAGCAAGCATTTCTGCACTCAGAACACAGAGAGCAGATAACAGGGAAGCAGCCAGCACAGGGCACGTGTTTAATACTCCTGAGTTAATCTGAGCACAGGAGATTGGGTGGCAGAACCTCAGCCCTGCGGAGGTGAGCGCTGCAGATGATCATTGCTCGCGGCCATTGTTTCAGGCACATAACATTTCACCCTCCCGGGGCACTTTTCACCTCAGGTGACTTCCCAAAGTACATCATTTCACAGACGTGGAAGTGCCAGCGCTCCTGTATATTAACAAACGCTGCCTCTCGCCCCACATGGCAAAGGAGATGACAAATGCAATAACCCCGCAACGGTGGCAGCGAATAACACACAGCAAGTGGATACTGGATAAAATAAAAGTAAAAAGAGTGGGTATTTCTGTACCCACATGTGTTGGCTAAGCCCCCAAAAAATCTTCAAAGAAAAAAAGAAAAAATCCAGTCAAAGGCAGTCACTCGGGTGCCACCAACAGCTCATTTACAAACAGCCACTTGAGGCCAAAGGAAATCAAAAAGCTGAAAATCAGGACGCTTGGTTTGGCAGCACAGCAACAACTGCCTGATCCAAACTCCACCACAGCAAGTGAGAATGGGCTTGCAAAGGCTCACGAGCCCTGGCAGAAGCACTAAAAATGGGCACTGCATGTTTGAGATCTTCCTCCTTGGCCTTCAAGTGTTGCCAAAAGCCTCCAGCAGTGACTCAGCACAGGGGTATTTTGATTTTTCTTTCCTAAAAACTTATGTGGAATAGCTCCTATTTCATCCACTGAAATTTCAGTTCTAGTTTTTCATAAAAAGCCTATATATGAAAATTGAGATAACACACATATCAAGAATGACACTTCATATAAAGTGCTGATAGCCACAAATCAGACCAGAAACACCATATTCAACCTTTAAAATCAGAAGCAATTAGAAAAAAACCCCAAGTTCTTTTCCCACGTGCCTCTTTCCTTATAGGAAAACAAATCTTAATTTTGACTTTTATTTTTAAGCATGTTTGAAGTAAGGCATCTTTAGCAGACAGTTTGATTTTTACAAGAGGCCAGTCCTTAAGAGGTATCACCTATTTAATTTTGAGATTGGCCTTTTAGAGCAGTGATTCAACCTGGCAGAACAGAACACCTGAAACCAGAGCAGCTGCCACTCCCTTCGATTTACAAACTCACCACTTGCATTTTTAATTAAAACCTGGACTTCTCACCCTTGTGAGTGCTTTTTAGACTTATTTTCGAAGCCCTTCACTTCTGTGCCCTTTGCTAAAGGGGGGGAACTGTGGGGTGGCTGTGCCAGGGTGATGCTGGGTGTCCCTCCAGCCTGGATTGCCCGAGCCGTGTCTGTGTTGCTCAGCTGATGAAGGGTGGCAGCGGGAAGAGGAGCAGAGCTGGTTTGTGGATGAGATTATTTCCACCCCACCCTGGATGAGTGATGTTACTGAGCTCTCGTCAGCCACGAGCCTCTCCCAGCGAGCGCTGGGCACCTCTGTGCACTCTCAGAGGAAGGGGGGAATCGTTCCAGCCTGGGAGCCCGGCCCGGCGGGCACACAACATCCCTGCCTCCCCATTCCTCGCCCTGCCGATGAATCTGAACCCCACTGTCACCCTGACACCCCGGGGAGCTCTCGGATGCAGAAATAAACTGATCAAATATGCAATAAGCGGTCAAGCAGTGTCCCCCACAGGCAAGCAGAGACTGGGCTCCGTGTTCGTGCAGTGCTCGGCAGCCAAGAGCCGCTCTCAGATCCCGGAGGAAGGGGATTCTCTTCACCTCTACAGTGCCACAATAACCAGATTTAGCTTAAGAAAACACACTACATTAAGTAAGAGACCTAATGATAGTATACTTGTCCGTTTTTCAAATTAAATGATGTTCATTAAAGGAACATCACCTCCCCATAATTAATTTCGCTTTGAGAAGGAAAGGAAAAAGCTACAGACAATTAATGTACCATGCAAGCTCTAGTAGATGCTCCATATATTTCCTCCCTACAACCAACCCTCCTCCCTAACAGCATCTCTGTCATCCCCCCTGCACTTCTGAAAGCAGGGACTGAGTTTTTTGGCAGGGAAGCTGCACAATAACCCAGCAACCCCCCGTGCACTTCAGCCAGCGTGACAGCACTTCAATAGGGTTACATGCTCCTGTATTGATATCTGCAGTCATATTCCACTCTCCCCGACTTACAGAGATCCAAGAAAACTGTTGAAGACACCCAGACAATGAAATCAATGGGACAGTGATGAGTCTTCACAGGGTAACATGTGCAGAGATGAATAAAAGTGTTTGGGTTGTGGCAGCGCAGAGGCAGGGTGGCAGGGAAGCGGGGAGGCTTTGTTTGGGTATTTTGTATTATTGGGTTCATTTCTCCTGAAGATTTAAGCCTGGCAGAAAGGACAAGAGCGCATGGCTGATGAGCCAAAAATAGGAGAGTAATCACAAATAAAACAGAATTATTCTTCAGCTGTGAATCAGTAGACAGCACTTCCTACAGGCCAGCATGCACAAGACAGTGACACGTGTAAGGTCGGAGAGTGATAAAATCAATAATTCCCCAAGCAGGGAAGAAGAGCCCAGTGGTTTCAGCAAATGACACAAATTAGCCCTCTCTCCACAGCTGTGTGCCGCTCTTTTGGAAGCCTTCAGGAACGAAACCCTGCTCGCCCCAGGAAGGTAACAGAATCCATGCCCGTGTCTCCCTGCCCCTCTGTTTATACAGACAGGGATAAGGATGCAGCCTGGAGGTGTTTGCTTATTTTATCAAACAGCAAATTGATTGTAGCTGTTGGATAAAAGCACTGACATTTCATAAACTGCACAGAGGAATTCTGCTGACACAACTCCAGACGAGTCCAATTTGATTAAACTAACAAACTCTCCTGGAAACACCTACAGATTTGTCCCTGCTTTTACCAACCTGAGCCTTTACTACCTTGGCTCCTAAACACAGAGGTGTTAGCTAACAGCACACTGACTTGAGAGGCATGAAATCCAACCACCTTCAGCCCCACACTTTTAGCCAAATTGGCACCACACTGTGCTGAAACCAGGACGGAGGCTGTGAAGCTTTGAGCCCCCTTGTGACAAACAAGAAACACCTTTGTGAGGGGCGAGCAGGACACCAGCCCCTGTTGGCACTGAGGATTCCTCCAGGTGAGAAGCAGGAAAGAGTCCCAGCCCTGTGGGGTCTGAGCTCACACGTGTGTGCTACCCACACTCCGTGCTGGTGCCAAGCTGGAGTCTTGCACGGTTTTCCCCCACCTCAGCCTGGCTGGAAAGGGAGGGCTGTGCTGCAGGATGTTCTCCTCCCCTCTGTGTGTGTTAGGGCAGGCAGGAAAACACGAGTTCACAGGAGTTAAAAAGCCACTCTGAGGACAGGCGAGTGAATCCTCTCAGTCCTGCCCTTGGCAGGGAACCAGCGTTTACTGAAATGTCTGTGAACTGAAACCCACTCCCCTTTTAGGTTTCCATTCTTGGAAGGCTCATGTGGATGTCCAGCTTTTGCTGGGGATGATAAATATTGCAAAGAGGCAGTTTTGCTTCTTTTAACACTTCTGCAAAATTTAAACCACTTTCTCAAATGTGGTGTTCGGGCAAGACCTCCCTGGAGCCCAGAGGGCTTTGTTCCTTCAGGTGGTGACCAGCCAGGCCCTTTCCCTCTCCCCAGCTCCAAGCTAATCCCTCTCCTTCACACACATCACACCCGGCCTTCAGGATAGCTGCATTTTTGAAAAACTGTTTGTGTAATGTATGAAGACTAACTTGGATTCATGAATATTTGATTTAATATACATTTATTTCCCCTAAAGGAAGATACATTTTATTTAATACTGATTGCAGTTCTTATTACCTTCCTAAACCCAGCACACCACTCAGCATTCCAATTATGCCAGCACGCTACAGTTATGGCTGAGGAAGCACTTTCATTATAAGCTTCTGTTTTTAGACACTTGTAAAACTCCTGCCATTACATGCTCATCCCCCAGCCCCTCCTGCAAAACAGTCCTTGGAGCTGAGG
Organism: Oriolus oriolus; assembly: GCA_013400235.1. Taxonomy (NCBI): domain Eukaryota; kingdom Metazoa; phylum Chordata; class Aves; order Passeriformes; family Corvidae; genus Oriolus; species Oriolus oriolus. The sequence goes on along the minus strand of VXBT01004140.1, from coordinate 151,460 downwards.
ATGCTCCAGCTGCTTCTCAGCCCAGGTAGGGCAAGGCTTAAACCCGCTTGAACCAAAACTTCCTGTTCCTGTTGGTCTAAAGCTGTGATCCAGCCCACATCTGACAACAGCAACAACGTTGTACTAAAAAACCTGCATGAAATCAAAAATAAACCCTCACTGCACAGTTTACATTGCAGTGACTGCTTGAAGTGATTTTAAATCTGGACACAGCTTTAACTCAGCCCCGCAGCACCGTGTGGAGTGTGCAGCCCCACACACAGCGATCCCCAGATCCCCTGGCTGCTGTGACACTGAGGCCTTGGATCTGGAGCACACACACAAGGAACACAAGCCCAACAGCTCGTATATTTTTCCTCACAAAGCTTGCATTTGCTGAAGAAATCCCTCCTCTCTCAGGAGATCAATTGCATTTATGGAGCAGAGTTACTGCTGAAGAAGAGGCAACACTTCAAGTGACATTTTGCCTGGTGTCTTTATGTCCCTGGCTGGGATGCTGAGCGTTCCGAGGCGCTCAGCGGCCCTCCAGGATCCCCGGCTGATTTAGGACAGCTGTGGACTTAAGAGAAAAATACTTCCCCCGTTATCTTCATGAGTGCAGTCAATCTCAGCAGCCAGCATTTGGAAGGGAGTTGGTTGGCTGGTTTTACAGCTTAAACGGTGCTAAAAAGAAACAGCACAGGTCATTCTGCTTCCTCTCACCCAAAGTGTTACAAAGCACTTTGTAATGTGCCCACCAGCTGCAGGTTTGACTTGCAGCTCCCTCCAGCAGCTGCCAAAATGCAGCAATTTCAGAGGTGAAAAACCAGCTGCTTCCAGACAGGACCAAACACTTCAGTGGGAGACTCAAAAATATTACTCATTCAAGTAAAATGATAACATGAGCTTAGATAGAGGCGGGAAAAGTAAATAGCGATTTTTAAATTCTGACCAGGACAAAGAGCGAGCGAGATAGGGGAGCAGAGCGTGCCGGGGAATTGTCCGAGGGCCACAAGCGCAGGAGCTGCATTCTGCACAGCGCAGGGCAGGCAGGATGGGGCAGAGATGAATAGGAATGCTGATTACGTCTACCAAAGCTCAGGAAATGCTCTGCGATCTCATTGAAGTGCTCGGAATAGTATAATTGGTTCAATTGTCTCACTCAATCCGCATCTGCAGCGATCCATTGTCCCTTGCCAGCCAGCTCCGCTCCTGGCTCCGGCTGCAGCCCCCCTCCTACTCGGGGCCTATCCCACATTATAGCCGAGATTAGATAAGTGGTGTTTTGCTTTGTGCTGTAATGTGTTACTGTTTCATGCTGGGATGTAGAAAAGAAAAATGCAATCACGGACCGAAGGGGAAGAAAGGGAGGAAGGGAGGCACGGGGACATTTGTTTTGAGGCTTCGTTGCTCTCTTGAATAAACAGATTTTTCAACAGGTTATGATCCGACTGCTTGTTCAGATAACAGACGGGTTGGGATGTAAAACGTGGCACGCAGCAAACCCGGCTGGAGAATGGCACGGGATGCTTGGAAAAGTCACCTGCTCAACATCATAGCCTCATCCAGGACTCTGCTGTCCCTGCTGCCATCGGGAAACAGCGACAGAGGGAAAAGTCCTTGCCCTGAGGAGCTCACAATTCAAACTGCCCCGAGTGCCGGACTGGCAAAGGCGTTGCTGGGTCGGGAGGGTGACGGAGGGCTCAGCTGGGGGCTGCCGTGGCTAGCAGGAACAGCGAGGGGCTGCCTGGCTCCGAGGTCAGCCTGACTCAGCACACGCTGGGCTCGGCTCCCCCTGCACCCCTGAGCACACCGCTCCTCTCTTTGATGCTCGCTACACTCCAGGCAGCCCGCAGCCGGCGGAACAGCACATATTTACGGGAGCAAGCCCTGCCTCCCGTTGGACCGGTCCCGCTCCGCATCCCTGCGCCGGCCGCGGCCGTGCTGCAGCCCTCTGCACCCTCCCGGCGCCTTTCAGCCCGGGGCTTCAGCAAACGGAGCGAACCTCCCCTGCCCCTCTCGCGGAGAGCCACCCATCTCCCCGTTCCGCACACTCGCAGCGATTCAAGGCTGCATCCCACGAGCTTCCAGCAAGGGAGCTCCTATCCCCGCTCTCCAGGCGCCCAGAGGCGAAGCCTCCGGCTGTGGCCGCAGCCCCGGGGGACAGCGGTGGCCGGAGCCATGCCCGGGATAAGGGCTCCCTCTCCCGTCACAACCGCGGCCACCTCTGCCTTCGGGGGAAGCCTCAGAGGCCACGCCGCAGCCCGAAGAAGGATGTACGATTCCGGGGAGGACAAGGAAAGTACTGCCAAGGGCTCTGCTCAACACCTGGGGTGGTTATTAACCAGAAAATGTACAAGGAAGGAGATCCCAAAAAGACTTCTTTCCACTGGACAGGAATGCCAGGGTGAAAAGCCAGCAAGGGCTCGTTTGGATTCTGAGCACCAGCACAGAGCTCTCTGCCTTGGCAAATCATTCAGAGGATTAGTTCAGTGTTTACCGGCAGCCTTTCCCCCTTCATGTTATGCACAAAAAAATCATCATCTTTGCTTCCCTGAGACTCCCCTCATCCATTACAGCCTGGCAGGGGGAGGAGGGAGGCGTGGGACGAGACAAGTGAGCATCATCCTCCTCCAGCCCTCGCCTTCATCCACAATCCCCAGCTCCAGCCCTGAACATGGGCATTTCCTGCCTCTTGGCTCTGCCTATCAAATCACTATTAATCTCTCTGGCCTGTGTATATTCATTAGATAAACACTGATACTGTGATGGTTTTTATTGTCTGCTCCGTACACATCATAACCCTGGGAAGACAAGATGAATTTGACAGCTAATGTAAAAATTACAGCAGGCAATATATCTTAGATTTGGGTGGAACACCAAGATGAGAGTTAATCAATAAAATCCTAACTTAGGTATTGTATGAAATGGCACTTCATTCATTATTAGGAGTTGGTATAAAACATGATTTACTGGTTTGATGTATTGGCCCTTCACCTTAGGGACCTATTTTCAAATCCAGCCCAATCCAAAGTGACTAAAGATCCCTGTAGCCTGAGGGCTTGGGAAGGATACCATCGCCAGGAATTTATGGGAGCTTGCTTGTAATGAAGGGTTTGCAGGCAAAGGAATGGCACAGGATGCTGGAAGGGTTAACCCCCAAACCAGCATATTCATGGAAAGTCAGCCACTTCCTCTAAAAACATCGAGTGAAAATGAACATGTGCTGGGCATGCCTTTCTCTCCTCATGGAATCGAATCTCCCCAGTCCCTCGACAGCAAGTGCTGGATCACAGACTGCTCTCCACTTGCATTTGCTTCTCTCCCTGCCCTGCACAGCTCCAAGGACTTCAGTGGTTGGAGTTTGTTTGGTGGTCAGTTTTTTGTAGCCCTCAACATGAGAGGCACCTTCTGACCCCTAAGCAAACTCATGGAATCTACAAAACCTACGGGCACGGGGCAGCTCAGGTGCTGCCCAGCCCCAGAGTGCTTGGCTGTCAAACCCCCTGGAATTCCCCAGTAATTTTAAAGCCATATTCACACATTAGATTTTGAAGCCTGATCCATGTAAAGAAGACAAAGAACAAAGAACTTGTTCTTCTTCTACAAAGAACAAGTTTAACCATAACAGTAACTACAATATTAATTATAATGGTCTGAGAACAGACCTCTAATGGAGCTGCTCTGCCATGGAGCTCCTTAATCCCCCTCCCCCTTCCACTCCAGAAAGAGAGGGAAGAGATGCTCCTATTGCATCACATTTGGAAATCAAATGGGTTGTTTATTTTTTTTTCCCAAAAATCCTCACAATATTTGCACTGGGGTGTTGCACTACTATGCACAACACAAACTCAATCCTCCTACAACATTTCAAGAGGAAAAAAAACTTTAATAATTCATAGAGAAAACACATGACAGCACAGCCCATCCTCCCTGCTCAAAAGGGGACAGAAACCAGTGGTTTGCTCTCCTGCTGTCTTTTTACAATCAGCTGCTCCAGGAGACCTTGTACAAAAGACCTGGCTCAGGTGTCCTATGAATCCAGTAGCCATCACAGCCCAGTAAACCTGAATGAGAAGTGGGATGATTTAGATGCTAATGACTAATGGAGTGATATCTGTCTGTGCAATTGGCAGCCATGCAGGGATAGCAGGGAGCTCTCTCAGGTCTTGTCTGTGCAGGGAGAAGAGAAAGATCCCTTATCGCATTTTATAAGTTTGCATTTATAGGGCAAATAAAATAGAGCATTTTTAAAACCAGGAAGCATTTCAGAGAACAGATTTTTTTTTTTCCAAATAAAAATCACAGATAGAATTTAACTTTAAATACTTTTCTGGCTAGGGAAAAAAAAAATCAATTGAACTGATTACCTTGTTGAGTACCAGTGAAGATTTTAGTTGTCTTTGTAATTGCAATTTTTCCTTGCTGGCTTTTAAACATAAAAGGAAAGTGACTTTACTGCTGCAGTAAAACCATGGGCCCTAGTCAAAACCAACAAAGCAGAGTATTAACCCCCTCTGTGCTGTTCCAGCTCCATAGGCACCTTTAAAGTCTTTCTGTTCAGAAGATCAGTGGTAAATCCACCTCATGTGCTTTAGAGGCAACACTTCCATTTTTTTCCCTAAAAACCCAGCCAATTCTGACAAGCTCCTAGAAAAAAAAAAATTAAAGGAGCTGACAATTACTGTAACCAGCAAGGTGGCTCCCACTCAAAGGGCAAAGGTGTGTCTCAGGTTCCCAGGGGAGGTGGATGGAATCCAGCTCTGCCAAACAGCCACCCTGTGGTCACTCCGTGCTGTGATTCCCTGTGCCGTCACAGGGCAGCCATCTGCACCTTTTCCCCTTGTTTTTCATCTCCAGAGGTGCAGCTGCAAGTGCTGCAGGGGCCTGCACTGGTTTCACTCCAGCACCCTGAGGCAGAAAGGCGGAGGTGACCTGCCCTGGGGATGGAAAGCTCTCACACCCCACTGACCCAGCAGCGAGGGAAGCTCTTCCAGCAGTTTAGAACCTGTGTCCCAATGGAGCCACTGATCTGCTGGAAGCACCATCTAAAACTCTCCAGGGCCCTCTCAGATTGGGTCGATACCACAGGATTTTGGGTCAACACCAAAGGTTTTTACGTCAACACCAGTTCTCAGCTGGGACAGAGCACGGCAGCAGCAGGAGCTGCCCTTGGCAGACTCTGCCATCCGCTGGCATTGGTGCCTCCAGCACTCTCCCTGCTCTTCCAAAGAGATGGAAACCTCAGGCCAAGCTGGGCCACCTCAGCCTCCCCAGATCACCATCTCAGAGTGCCTCCAGTGCCAAAAGAATTTTCAGTGTCACCTGGTTGCGATAAGATTCCGCACGTGTCCCCTGAGATTTATATCCATACACTGCTCTATATACAATGCTCCCCACTCATAACAGGCATGGTTACAAGACAATCGGTTAGAGAGGACAAAAATAGATCTCCCAAACCAGACATCATAAATTCAGTCTTTCACCCCTCCTGGTTTAAAACCAGCACAAACTGCAAATATAAAAGTGACACTGTGAGGCTTCTGCAGGTCCTGCCGGCTCTCTGAACGGGGAGCAGAACCAAAGGGAGGCAAGGACTTGAGCTGGAGATGCAGCTTCCCTCCAAATAATCATCCAGGAACTAAATGGACTTTCCTCAGACAAAACAGCAAAGATTCTGCCACTCAATAACCATTCCTGGTCAGAATTTACTTTGCTTCTACCACCCTGGATCCTCCAGACGGCTCTTTATGCATGTCCCCTGCCACCCTAAATCACCAGCTCCATTGTAACACTTTTATGGCAGCCCATTCACAGGCACAGACTGTCATTGATGTGCAAGCCACGCCGAGCAGGGAGTGAAGCCCCCGACCCAGGTTTTGGGGCTGCCTCCAGCCTGAGCCCCCACTGACTCAGGGGGACAGAACTGCCCAGTCCCATCACCCTTGCTGTTCGATATCGTGTCTTGAGATAAATTTCCATTTCTAATGCTTTCGGGATTCCCTAGAGGTCCCTCTCTGGATACTTCAAGAGGCAGGAATGGTTGAAGTCACTCTTGGTGTTCTTTAGGGCTCTGTGTTTTCATCCCTGTGGTTTTCTACAGTCAGTACAATCTAACCCAGTTAAACCAGCTGAAAACAAGTCCAACCAAACCCAGATTTACTTAAGTTATGATCCCAGCCAGCTGGCCCTCCTCTAACATCCCCCAAAATCCTCAGCAGTTGTCACTGACATATCCCAAGCGAGGAAGAGGAAATGCAGTGAAGTGTCAGAGTCACACAGTTTGAAAGAGCACCAAGTCAAAGACTGCAGAGTTTGTCCCAGGGCTGCCAAGGAAGCGTGGTAGACACTTGCTAAACTCACAGTTTGCTCTCACTCCGCAGAGCAGGGCTCTTGTGAGACCAAATCCACAACACTCTTGGTGGGCAAGAGATCAAAGGTGCACCTACTCAACAACCTCAGCACTTTTGTCTGGGCAGGAAGCAGAGAGCCAACAGAATTTCTTTACTTGCTTTTAATACCTTAAATGTCTTGGAAAGCCACCAGCCCAGGGTGGATGTGCAGCACTCCACACACAGGGACATTGACAGGGCATTCAGGAGTCCTGAGAGCTCCTCTGCCTTTGGAGTAAGTCCTTCGATCTGGCACACAAACTACCAAGTGCTTACTTACACCACATGGGTTTGAACACAGAAGAAGGAGTGAAACAGCAGGTGGAATTCACAGTGAGAGGAACAAAGTCTGAACAAATTCTAACTGAAATACTGAATTGAGTACTGCTCCTACAACCGCTTCCAAAACAATCATCCCATGCCCGTTTCAGACGTCAGAGCTCCCCACCCTGGCTGTTCTGACCCAGGTCCGCAGGTGGGTCTCACACCCAGCTGACACCAGCCAGGGGTGGTTTCTAAAGAGCACCTCCCAGCACCAGCGTGTTTAATGCCATGCAAGGCTCTTCCTCAGCCCTGCGCTCCCCAGCCTCGCACTGCATGCTCCTGCCCTCATTCCAGCTGAGGATTTAGCTCCTTGTTGTCAGAGGATGAATGTTTTTATTCTGTTTGCTCCCAGGCCAGTATCAAAAGCTCCCAGTACATGGGTTAACCAGATGATCCTTTAATACACAAAGGACCCCCAAACAGCTTAACCTTAACCCATCCGTAAAGATTCCACCCAGCCTGCTAATGCTGTCCTGAATCGTGTTCTCTATTATTACGTCTGAAATCCGTTAAAATTTCACACAATTTCCTGCACAGCAGTGTATATAATAGTGCTGGGAGCCAATATGTTTCTATAATTGGGCCCGTAGTGGGGCAGAGTCCAAAGCAATTAATCCAGCCTCCTTCCTTGTTTGCGCCTATATAAAGCTGACAGGGTAGAGAGTAATTGGAAGTGAGCGGCCTCTATCCCCTACTTTAAATTAATATTTTCCTGTTCTGATTTAATTTCACCCGGTAACAGTGACACAAAGACACGCCATGTCAAGCACTAAGTAATCTGCAGCAGCTGCCTTAGGAGGAAACTTTTATTCATCAGTAATATAGTGACCTGTATATCACTCCACACACTGTACACAATATTCCTGTCACACAGACAGCTGCGTTTAGCTCTGTATAATCAGCAGAGATGGGGGAAAAAAAAATATATAACATGTATGTAGTACTATATACGTGTGTTTGTATGAAGATACAAAACAGATGCAGGAATTTATTTAATTATGAAACACTCAGCTTTCCAAAAGGGGAAAAAAATATTAAATGGCAAATATAAAAAACATGCTAATCAGCAGAGCCAAGAATCCATGCAAATGAAAAGCCAGAAGTAATGGCCAAAACAGCCAGGCCATTAAATCAAATCACTGAGAAAATAATGGCTAAACTCTCTCTTACTTGTAACACTCAATTTATGTAGTCAATATGGCTCTGAATGAATGAGTGAAGGTACTAAGAGCACAAATCTAAATTCAATATACATATCTTAGAAAAATCCCCAGCGCCCGCGCTGACGAGGCGCGGAGAGCGGGCACTGCTATCGCCCGGCGAGCAAGGAAAACAAAACTGCTTCAGCTGAGATCATTCCCTGTCTGCATCGCACAAAACATCCAAATGTCCATAGATTATGGTAACAAGCCCACAGCTGCCCAAGAATTTATGGGAGTGTGTGGCAGGCTGGGACCAGGCAGGGCTTGGGAGGATGGGAACTGAGAGCCTTCTCCGCACGTGCAGGAGTTCCTTGAGCTACCCCAGGGTCTGCACAAGGTCTGGGGCACAGTTAAACACAGCCCTGGTGGGAAACACCAAAGCTGGTTCCCTTCAATACATGCTACATTCATTTACAATGTAATGTATATTTAATTCCGGGACTGCTCAGACATGGACCAGAAGAAGGAGCTCACTCTTGAAGTGACATTACTTGTTGGAAATAAGGCATTTGTTTTCCAAATAAATAAGGCTGCTCAACCTTACACACTGGATTTTCCAGGGAATTTGAAGCTAACAGCTTCTTTGTCTCCAGCCCACATTTGAGAAGCACAGTAGAGTGGCACAGACAACACCACGATGGCTGCAGGCCCAGCTTCCCTGACCAAAGCCATCCTAGCCCAAAGCATAACAAAATTCACCACTAACGCCCTGCAGCTCAGCTCTTTGTGCTGGGGAAGAGAAAGGAGCTCAAGGATCAGTCTGCAGGATGAAGAACTGGAGATCCCAGTTTCCAAGCTGGCGCTCGATGTGCAGCCAGGAGTAGAGACATCCCAGTTTACCCGGGATACACAGGGAGCTGCATGAGGTTTACTCACAGGAAAGCGTGGTCTCAGGGGACTGCCAAGGGGCACGGCAGCTTAGCCCTCTGTGGATCAGCAGCTTATTTCCAGCTGCTTAAATTTTCTCCTCCTCTCTTGTTCCTGATTCCATTGGATTTCCTCCTCCCAGTATTACATTTTCATTTACAGGCAATGTGCTTAGGCCAGAGATGATCACCAGCACGGGTAGCTAGAAATAGAGCTGACCCTGAGAAGTTCCCTGCATTAAGCTCAGCTCAGCTGCCAGATGATCCTGCAGCAGTGGCCACAGCCCTGCAAGACCCCACCTCAGGGAGCTGAGGCCATGGGACATCACGACCAGCTATCGTGATAGAGTCCCCTGCTCACAGAAACAGCTCCTGCCCTTGCAGGGGACTTTCAGAAACACTCTCAGCCCTGGGACTGCTCTCTCCCCAAGAAACCCCATCATATCACTACAGCCCTGCTCCTGCTGTGCTCACAAGATTCCCAAAACCCCAAAGCCACCGACTGTGCAACGTCCTGCACAGCTCAAGCGTTTGTGCCACAACTGAGGACACGGAAGCTCTTTGCAGCCACAGGGTTTGTGCCCCTGCCAGCAGTGCTTAACTTTGGTGTTCATTCTGCAGGAGGGAAGGTTTGGTTCTGCACCATCTTAGCTCTGTTACAGCCTTGTTACTGCTGCTCCCATCACCTGCCAAATCCATTTAAACCGGAAGACATTTCTCAATCTGACCTTGTTTTTTGCACTCCAGTGACAAAAAGCTTTTCCCCAGTAACGCTTTGGACACAGCTGCATGTGTCCCACTGCTCTTCTTGCAACACATGGAACTCAAGCAGAATGGGTGCCATGAAGAAGAAAGGTATTTACTTCAGGGCAGGGATTTTTTTCCTCAAGAAAATCATAAAATCAGCTGCTACAGCATCCTCCAGCATCTTGCCTGCAGGGGAGAGCCAGGGTGGGCACTTTGCAATACAGAACCACATTGCTCCAGCCAGGACAGAGACCTTCCCTGCCTAGCAGGGCAGTCTGCAGCTGAGGATCCTTTTCATTCCGACAAAAACAAGCAATGACACCACCAGCACTGCATCTAACCACACCTCCCTGCTCTTATTCAGCAGTTTGTCTCATGGTGACACTGAAACAATCCCAGCCTTTTTACCTTTTTTCCCCCCCTTACTTAATTTTGCTAAATTCTGCTGTCAAAAATAGTAAATAGGAAGCAAATAGATCACCTCGATTCCACTCATTATTTCCATTGATTTTAAGTCTGGACAGGGCTATTACGATCACGTTACAAATTGTCTATTTGTAGAAAGAAAAGTTTTAAAAATGGCAAGTTATCTGTTCTTGACCCAAAGCGATGGGCAGCATTCTAACCAGCTGTTCCCCCTTCACTCCCGAGGTGGCTGCAGTTAGTGGCAGAACAAATGATCCCTTTGTGCAGTTTTGCATAAATGTTTGTCAAGTGTCTTGGGCTTCCCTCACAACGTTGGCTATTAAGGAACAGAAGTAAAATTCCCTGGAGCAGAAGTGTATGGGGGGAGTTATCCACTTAGGCTAAAATCCTCGTCAATATATTTTTGTCTCGGGAGAATCCCCATGCAAATGGGAGAGTAAAATCCATGATCACCATGCAGAGGGTGGTTGCAGGAGGACAGGCAGGTGCAGGGAGCGCTCGAGCAACCCTGCAGTGGCACAACCTTCTCCAACTGGCAAAAAATGCTAGAGCCAGCATTAAAAAAAACAAACAAACACCTCAAAAGCTTTTGAGCATCAGCCTTGCAGCCAAGCACACCCAGCACACTTCGATTTTGATGTACAGTTTGAAACAAATCAATAGCAGTATAATAATACTCAGCACGCTGTGTAATTTTTATATCATTAGTTTTCATTTTCCGCTCCCCATGCATCAAAAAACTTACAACGGGCTCGTAAAGTTTATTTAGTATTCCATGAATTCCTAATCAGTTTCATTTCATAATGATTCAGAGCGGCCGTTGCCAGGGCCCTGGTGTCAAAAAATCGATAAAACCAACACACTTTTCCTGATGGCGGCTGCAAAAGGATCTATTGTAGGGGAATTATGATTTATGTCTGGGCTGCACCACGAGCAGCAGCGAGCGACAGCCTGGCTCAAGAGCTGAGATGTTCGCCAATAATGATTTATATGCGCTCCTCTCCCTCCCCCAGCCCCCGGGGTCCCCCCTGTGCACCAGCACGGCCCCAGCTGCCGGCAGCGCAGCCCGGGCTCTGTGTGCCGGGCTCAGCCCAGCAAGGCTCAGCCCAGCAAGGCTCAGCCCAGCACACGGACCCAGCGCCGGGCCCTGCCGCGCTCCCCCCCGCGCCGCTGCCCTTGTCCCCAGGCTCTGTGACAATCTATTCGGCTCCAGATGAGCACGGGCACGGTTCGATTTTCAGCGCTGTGCAGAAGGTGCCTATTTATCTTGGGGCACCCATTCTGTCAAGGCTGCCCGGGGTGGGGAGGGCGGGGTGCGAGCGGCTCCCTGTGTCACTGAGCGCACCCAGAGCTGTGCCACGAGAGGCTGCAACAAAAACCGTGCGGGGAGATGAGGACACGAGGCGTGAGGGACTTGAAAAGTTAAAGACTTGCAAGGAAAAATCCTTTTCTGAAGACTAAGAACCCGAAATCTGAAGGTTGCGGTTGTTCTCGATCGCATGGCACACGACACACGGAAAACGTGGATGTTTGGGGTTAGGAGGGTGGAGGATGGCTGTGACTGGGAATGTGGAAGTTGCTCCCACACCAGGAGCAAGCAGCAGTGTGCAGGGACAGCGGCGGGTTCTGCTCCATTCCCTACGTTAATCAGCTCGGTGGTTCTCCACCAGGGAGAGGCAGGGCCAGCGAGGAGCATTTGGAAACAGCAAGCGCAGGTAGAGGTTGTTGTTAAAGCCCTGTTTACAGAAAGGATTAACAGCATCACTTAAGCATCTAAATTAATTTATTGAGGTGCCTTTACTACCCTTTCCTCATTTCCATAGAGAATTGCCAGCAGCCCTGCTCCATGAGGAGCTTCCCTGCCCTCATTCTACTTCACAAAGCTGTCGTTGCTTTTCCAAGCACGGCCCTTCAGCCTCCAAGGCACAGCCACCTTCCCATCCTAATTTTAAACATTAAGATGTACAGCAGCATGTATGATTAACAGCTTGCTTTCACATCTTCTGAGCCCTAGAAAAAAGGGTGGGATGTTTTCCTCTCCTGGTTTTGCACTCATGGAATTGCCTGTAAGCGGCGGGAGAACCTTGTGATCCCCAGAGCCAGGCTCAGTCCCTGCCCATTCACCTGGGCTGTTTATCCTTTGTTCCATGCAGTGGGAAAGCAGTTGGTTCTCCAGGGACAAACAGCCCTTAAAACTTGGCTGCTTACCTTAAACTTGTCAATGTAAACACTGTTTCATCTCCCTGACGTTTAATAGGAAGGCTAGAACATTTCCTCCAAGGAACACCTAACTAAAACCATTCCTACAGACTCCACACTGGGCGTGTTTTCCCTTTTTGACTCAGCAAAAGAGCCAGGACCTCTCAGTGCTGTATTAATGCAGGAATTTGTAACGATGGCAAAAGTGGTATTTTGGACACTGTACAGTTCCAACAGGCCAAGTTCCTGCCCAGTGCATCAGAACAGAAATCAAGGTTCAATTGGAGCTACAGTATTAATTTAACAGACTGGGGAAACAGACATTATAAACCCTGTGCTTCCTGAGGAAAATCCGTGAAAGGTAAAAGAATGAACAATTTGGTGCTTTAAAGTGTATGCAAATATTAGAAATTGTGCCTCCTGGTTTTCCATCATCCCGTGTTTAAATGGATTGTGTTCACAAGGCTTTTTCTCTGTTAAAACACAGACCTGAAACTTTCTTTTAAGAATAAAGCTGAGGTTCACACCCAGCTCTCAATCTTTGAGTTAAACACTGCTTGGTCCTTCTATGAATACATGCAGCTCGAAGGTTGGAAATTAAGCATTCAGCACAAGCTCCTCAGCAAGTCTCTAGTAAACAAAGGGGAAGTTTAAGTTGGAATTATGCCACTTGGTTAATAACATGCAGTTATGATGAGATGATTCAATAGCTTGGGTGAAATGAAGGTCCCAGAGATAGTATTGCCTCCATTTATTTACATACCTCGTGTTCACACACACACACACACACACACACTGTTTGCTGATTATCTTGGAAAAGCAAAGGTTGAGCTCCAAGCTTCTTCTGGTCTCCCTGCTCCAGTGTGAACACAGGCTTTGTAAACTGAGAGTACATCAACTAGGAAAGCACTCTGAGGCACCCGAGGGTGCTGGTGTTCTTATTTGGGGAGCAATTCCACGAAAAAGCCTCCCTGGAACACAGCATCCTCTGACAGGAACATGCAGACAATTACACAAGTCTTTGACAGAACAGTTGACAGGCATTTGCTGCCAGCATGAAGCTGAGTCTAACAGAAGTAATTAGCCACCAGCTTTTCAAATTTATATTCTCTTTCTAAAGCAACAAAAACCCTGATTTATTTATTTTTAAATTAGGCTGATGAGTGATGGTGATTTAGGGAAACTGAAGCCACTGAAGGAGGTTGTGTACAGTCATACAATGAGTGAGTTTCACTCGCTTTTCTCTCCTGAATGAAGCCCAAAAGAAAGAGGAGATCTGGTGCAAGGTTTAGAGGTGAGAAGAAGCAAAACATAGACTGTATTCAGAAGAGGTGAAAAAGATAGGTCAGGGGAAAAAGATGCACGCAAGGAATGAGGATTAAACTCTCCTAGTTCATGGCAAGAGGAGCTTTGCAGCTACAAACTCCTCCTGTTCACTCACAGCTCACTCGTGCTGCCTCCAAGATGCTGAGCAAAAACTTCTCAGCAAGGAGTGGATTTTCTTAAAATCCACCTGAGACTCCCCACGAGCGAGGGGAGAAGAACGGGGCCAGCAGACAGCACGCCTGCACATGAAGAATCCTGCTAAAAAAAGGCACAGCCCTACTTTTATCACCTTTGCATTTAGCCCAGGAATTACTCGATGTAGTCAATAAGACCTGCAATCTTAGTTATAAGACATTTTTTAGAAAGACAAAAAGACCTGCATGGACAACATAATTACATTTTGGTTAGCACAAGTTAGCAATTTTGGTACAGCCACATTAAAAAGAAAATAGAGTTCTCTTCCCCTCAAAAAAAGTGGATCTTGTTTAGAACTGCGCTTTTACTATGTGGGGGGGGGGGAGAAACTGGCTAAAATATTGAGATTTAAGGGAAAAAAATAATCATAGGTTTATGTTCCTGGGCTCCTGTGAATATTTTCAGCATATTTCACCATATCATTGCATGGTGGGCTCTGTTCCTGCTGCCAGAATGGATGTTCCATCATTTCTATAGTGGGCCTGGGTGACATTCATTAAGTGCAGCTACAAAGGGAGAGGGTTAAACAGCGCGGCCTCTTTTCTCTGATTTGGTCATACATCAGCAGGCGCTCCAGGTTAAATGCCCAGGATCCCGCAGCAGATGGATCGGGAGAGGCACGGAGGCAGATACTTCACCCCACACTACTTAACCCAGGGAAATGAGTCTCGGAGTCGGTGTCACGGTAAAATATGGAAGCTCACTCAGATAATGTGCAGTTGAAAATTTTTTTCCCCGGCCTTTACAAGCGACTGCACGTTAAGATCCCACACACCCCCTTCTGCAAACTGCCAGCTCACTCCTCTACAGAGCCTGGTTTTGAGTGTAATTTGTCTTTATTGACTATCAAATAAGAATTTAAACCCATACTGCAATCAGTGGTAGAAGCCCCAAATATTTCTTCTTCGCCTCTAGCTTCACCCCAAGAGAAACTGCACACAGGGATGTTTATTTTTCCTTACCCAGAGGTCCTTTTGAAATATTAAAGTCGACACTTACTTTAAAAATATCACCCCACTGTGCTTTATCTGTGTCTGAAGAGCTGTTTCAGGAGAGCTCTGGGACCTCTCCCAGTGCCAGGTGCTGCACACAGTGGGGTACCTGCGCTGTCCCCCAGAATCTGTGCGTCTCCTCCGAGATTCCTCTGCACTTCTCTCTCACTCCTGACTGCTCTACTTGCAGGCGCTGGTTTCTATTTCTGTTTGTAATTCTCTGTCATCTGACAGCTAAAGGCAATGCACATCTTCAGCTGTGTGGTGTTGCAGTGTTCTGGATTAGCTCAGCTCCAGAATGTGTTCCTCAGAAGTTTTTCAAGAACCCGATGCCAGCAGCTTTTGGGAAGTGCACTGTTTAAGGTCCTGTCACCAGGATACTGCCATGGTGGCACGTTTGCAGCGCATCTGCAAGGGATCAGCCAAAAGATGTAATAGCCCTGCAGGTCAGAGGTCCCATCTGAGTTTTTTTTCAGTAATGGCTGAAGTGGTTTCATTCTTCTCTAAAGTTTTACTATCCCAATTCACATATAGAAAGGAGGAGCAGGGTGAGGATAAAGACACATTGCTAAGAGATCAAGAACAAAGCACTCTGTGCTGTCTGCCTTAGTTTATTCCATCCACTCCCCTCCCCCCAGTAAAAAAGAATAAAAGTCAGAATTCAACGAATCAATGCAAAGAGACACAGTTAACACACCAAAGCATTGGTACATGAGCACAGTGATATGAGACAGTGCCAATAATTCACATTCTGACATGGAGAAACAACCATCAAGTTGTGACCACAGCCCTTCCCTTCCCTTAATCCTAATTGAAAATCCAGAGCCCTGCAACATCTATTGTGTTTTTTAATATCTCAGAAATAATTGCTAATCAAAGCCTCACACGGCGGGGCCGGTAGGAAGTGGATCCATGTCCTCAACACAAAATTTTCATGTGAGCTGGAGGAGTGGGAAGATGCAGGGACACCTAATTTCCACCTTGCAATCCAGCTCCATCTGATGAAAAAGATTGCCCAGCAGTCAAAAATCAAAGTCACACTGTCCTGGGGAGAGCCGGAACGGTGACAGGTCCAAGCATGCCGGGAGAGCAGGCATGCAGGCAAGTGAAAATTTGGTCTCCACTAGGTGTGGAAAGTCAATGTTATTTGTTTTTAAAGTTATTTTAGCAAACATGTAGCTTTTGTTCTCTTATCAAGACTGATTGGACACACGGGGGTTCCGCTGTCTTATTAACCTTACCAAGTCTTTGCCATTTTATCTTATTTTAAAAAGTTATTTCTGTTCATTAGTGCCAACTCCGCCAGAAGAAATCCAGTTGGTTTTCCCCAGCCTGTGGTGGCTACAGCAGTGCATGGTTTGTTCCCTTCTGACAGAGGAAAGAAATCTATACCGAAAGAAAATAATTTAGCAGCAACTCTTTATCACTAAAATATTTAACATCTAAAAGCATTTTTAAAGCTAATGCAGTACACACATAATTAACAGCTTGCCTCGCTAATTAGGTGACTCCTTGCTAATGAGGTAGCAATAAGCTGAGCAGCAGTCACAGACTGCAGACAAGGTCTTCCCAGGCAGTTTGCGACTTCTGTCAAAACAACCAGCGACACTTTTGCTTCCCAAACAGCTTTTTCCTCGCCGGCAGCAGCCGCACCTCGGGATGTGCTGAACGCGGTGCGAACAGCCCCGGCCTGGGGTGTCCCTGTCCCATCCCAGCAGCACCGTTCTCGATTCTCAGCCCCGGGGAGCTCCCGCTCCACACGCGCCGGGCGCGCACTGCAGCGTGCAGGCCTCCCTCGCGTCCCCAGGGCTGCCTGCAGAGGCAGGAACCCCATTTATTACAGCCCTCCGACACCAACGCCTCCGCCATCCAGCCCTTGGCTCCCCCACAAGGGCAGCTCCCAGCCGCATTTTTTACCAAAGGGAGGGCAGACCCTGGATGTTTAGGGGTCATCGTGACTGGACAATGCGCGAGACTCCAGGGCAGGAAAGCAGGGCAGCAGGACGGGTGACGCATCTGAAGAGAAAGCTCAGGCACACACAAACCACAGCTCCTGGTCTCTCCCGTGCTGGGGCTCAGTCTTACACGCTGCTCCTTGGCCCCTGATCCAGTGCACGCACAGGGGGATGGAGCCTCCCATGGAGGCACGGGAGCTGTCCAGGAATCCTCTCCTTGGTCATTACTAGCACTTAACTATACTACAACACAGCTCTGATGATGGCAAACAGGTTTTCTCGAGGGAAAAGCAGAGTCTATGCCTCTGCACCAAACTGAAAACACCGACACAAGGACCGGAAAAGACGGCTCCACAGAGCGACCTTTTCCATGGTCTTGTTCTCCCAGTGCCTCCCGACCTCCCAGAAAGGTTTCTTCACATCCCTGTCACAACAGCTTTAACCTTCCCAGTGCCCAGCCCTGTCACGTTCGAGGGAGCCGTTACTGCATCGAGCAGGAGCTGCAGCTGCTCCGCTTAGAGGAGCGGTTCCAGAGAGCAGGAACAATTCTCATCAGCGCTTGAAAGCATCTCGCACTCAGAAGAGCTGATTTCAAGTCAATATCCAGTCTCTTGGAAATAATTGTGCTGAATAGAGAGGCAGTTGATGGCGACAGTTGGTTGTTTCTTAATGAAACGGATTTGGAAAAATTCGGATAAACTTTGTGTCTGTGGTTCAAAATAAATAAAGAAAATGGATATATGCAGGCCAGAACAGTAGGAGTGCAAGGGGGAAAGAAAGCCAGACAACCACGTGAGCTCTCAGGAAGAACAGGGTTCCTTGCTGCCACTGACAGCTGCAATTTTAACAAGCTTTGTAGCATTTAACTCTCATACATATATTTTTCTGCCAAGCCTGTAAATCTTACATTGCTATTTAAGCTGGAGATAATTCCAGGACCAAAGTGATCTTGAAATAACATGTTTTAAGACAGAAATGCTGCCTCAACTGTGAAAGGTGCTGCTAACAGTAAAATTAGAGTGAGCAAGGGCTGGAGCTGGACCATTTGTGCCTTCCACTGCCAATACCATGTTTGTGTCAAGGCAACTGATTTCCATGGAGTGCCCAATACGGAATCAATAAAATCAACCTTCAGTGGTGTTGAACTTTGCATTGTGTAACGACAATAGCTCAAATTGAATTTTAATTCTTTTAATTATAATGGTGCTCAGAGGCCACATCACGAGAGGATTTGGTTCATCAAGGAAAAAGAAGCCACAACAGCAGCTGGCAAAAGATGTCAACATTAGATATTTGCACAAGTGTACAGAGTCATTCTGGGCTTTATCCTTGACAGAATAGCCAAAACCTAACTGTCTCTTGGCTAAAAAGCAAGGCTACACTTTCTTTTCCAGGGGTTCTTCACAAGTAATAGCTGTTTTTATAAAGAAAAAAAATATAAACCCTTAAACTCCATTTATACCATCCTAAAAAAAAAAAAATAGACAAGGAGGGAGGGAAGGAAAGGTTAAGGGATTAAACTTTGCAGATGCTTTGCACAGCCTGGCTAAAGCTCTGGAAAGACCATCTCAACCTTTGATCCCTTTGGGGAAAGAAGCAGTTATTTGAGCAGCTTTTTAGGAACACATGCTGGGGACATCTGTGTCAGCAGACCCTAATCAAGGCAGACCCATAGCGCTGGAGCAATTTGTGTTCCAGGATTCAGACAAGAATATGAAATTCCTGATGGGATAACTAGCTACCTGTAGGGGCATGGATGAGTTTCCTGGATAGATTGTGAATGAGTGACAGTTTAATCCAGGTTTTTTCCATGTCTGTTTTTTACAGGGTTTTTTCCTTCTTTAAATCTAGGAGTCTTTAAAAGTGATAGATGTTCAGGACATTACCCAGAAGTTCACCAGCTTCGGGAGGGAAATTACTGTTTTGCTCTCTCTGTATTTCCATCACCCAACTTGAAGTAACATTAACAGAACGTGTTCTACCTTTGCACACACGAGGTTAGAAACACAAAACAAGAGCATGGGGATAAAAAAGTAATAAAGCCCCACAGATGACCAAACACGCCCTTTGTTTTTTAAGGTGTTTCACTTATTCCCCAAATTACCCACACAGCAAAAAATGGGAGCGAGCAGTCCAGTTGTTCCAACAGCACCGACGAGCACAGGCCTGTGGCACGAGGATAAACTTTGCCCTGAATTAACAAGAGCAATAGTAACTGGAGTCTCTGAGAGCACTGTCAATATTTGCTCCACTTGTCATTGACAGGAAGCACAAATCCTGCGGCCTGAGCACACTGCAAAGCCTCTGGGCCACGCAGGCACTGCTCAGGGTGCTAATGAGATCAGCACCCTCCGAGACCCGCCCAGGCACTGCCTCGTGGGTGGGACCAGCTGGGTGAGCAGGGCAGCGAAATCCCACTGCTGTCATGTGAAGTGTCATGACTAAAGTGACACCAGGCAGCAGCAGCATCTATTCTGTGTTAGAAGTAAATGCTTCATGAGGACAGGTACTCTCCTGGGAGCACCTCTCTGGTATGAGAAACATTTAGCATCTTGCTGGTTACAGCGTTACAGGAACCTTCATAAATTATCCTAAACCCTTGTAGATTTATTTTTTACTTCCCCTCGACTCCTGCCCGAGACACTGGCACCGACAAGGAGTTCCCAAGACCTGTGCTGCTGAAACCAGTCACAGCCCCGGGGTTGAGCTGTGTTTATTAGAGTATGCCACAGGATTCTGAAAGTCTTTCCCCAGTTACTTCCTTTCCTGGATGCACAGACAGCAGTATTTCCTTGGCATGCTACTGAACTTCTCCCTTGCTCCCCCTCTAGCAGGAAATAACTGTGGGAAACTCTTCTAGCAGGATGCAGTTACCAGAGGCATGAGTTTAAGGTGGCCAAGTTGATGAACAGGTGGCAGCCTACTTCTCTGGCAGGGAAATTCCTTCTGATTTACTGAATTCACACAGCAAACTGAACGAACTATGGCAACACCACCAGTCCAGGCTGGCTCATCATTTCAGCTGCTCTCCTCGACCTTTGCATCAGGATGGGATAGAAAAGAACCAGATTTCCATGGTGCATCCCCTCACACCGACACCTAGAACAAAGCCGAGCTGCTGCCTGCTCTGCTGTGCCTGCATTTATCAGCGCTGCAGGGAGCTGTCCCAGCCAGCCAGGCAGTCTGGAGACCATCCCTGCACAGAAACACCGCTTGAACCCCGCATGAGCAGTCCCACTTCGTTAGAGCAATCCAGCTGCACCTAATTCAAACAGCAATGAGCTTGCTGTCTGCTTTCCTGCGTTACTTCTTCCTGAATCCTTCTGCTCCACTCTACATCAAGGGGGGGAGGAGAAAAAAAATCATTTCTTTCCTCCAGAGCTAATTCCCATACACTGCAATGAGAGAAATGCAATGTTCTGAGCAATAAAAGCTGGAAAGTGGAATTATTTTCTGCACCATTCAGATGGAAATGAAGCCTAGCCTCAATTCTGCCACCCACCTGGAGCCATGGTATGATCCTATAGATCTTTGGATCAATACTGCATCATAGCTACAAAACTAGAAGAGGGAAAAAGAAGAGGCACAAAATCAAGGAGTGTAAATTTTAACTAAATTCGTTCTGTAAGGGTTCCCCCCTTCACTGCCACTTTTTGGAGTAAAGTACAGCAGTCAGCCGGGGGACAGAGGAGGGCGGCCAGAGCGTTTTGCTTCCTTTAAAGACAGCTGGTGTTTAATTCTGAGGGCCATTATCCCTCACCCCAAATAAATGCACGAGATTACGTTGCGTATTTTCTGTTTGACTGTGTGTGGAGAGAACAAGAGCGAGCGATACACCCCGTATTATTTCTTAATGACTCACTAAATTGCAGCATCTCCGCAGGAGGAGCGGTTCGAGCCGCCTCCCTGGCTCCCATCCACCCAGGCACTTTGTTCCAGGCTAGCAGATGAGTTTCTGCCCACACAGCAGAGAGATGAAGAACGACAGGGGGTTGTGTTTGTTTGCTGGTAATTTAGGGCTGCCTTACATCACAGCACGTAGCTGAACACGACATCGGCAGGGAGAGAGGATGCTCGGGACTGTTTTCCCACCTGCCCGAGTCCCTGGCTCTCCAGGGACAGCTCATTTGTGCCTGAGGGGCTGTTATTTCACGGACTCTGGGACATGGGCTCTAGGGAAGCACTGCTCAGGAACCACCTGAGCGATAAAAGGGAATAAAACCGTGTTCCACGGATTTATTTTGAACTCGGAGGCTTTCCGCCTGGAAACCCCACCTCGTTCCTCTCCTCCAGACGAGGCCCAGACACAGAGACCACGCTGCTGCAGAGGGCTGCCAGCTCCACACATCCAGGCACATTCCCAGAGGCCAGAGAAGGAGGAACAAACCATCACAGCCGTAAAAGCCCTTCCCTTTTTACCTGGCAGAAACACAAGAAGCCGAACACAGCCTGCTGCGAACGCAGGAACACCGCAGTGCTACAGCCGCGTCCTCGCCCACCTCCTCCACATCCCAGCCCCAGAGAAGGAAGCAGGAATGTCTTACCTTTCCTGGGAGATGAACCACTTGTGGGAGCCTCTCGTGCAAGCCTCGGAGCCAAGGCAGCAGCTTTCCAAAGCACACCCCAAGCAGCTCGTGTCGCAGCAGCCCGGCAAAGGCACCACTCACCCCGCTGGAGGGGAAGGGCTGGTCCCACCCAGCTGCTCTTTTATTTCCTGGGTAACCACCCAAAACTGGGGGCCCCAGGACAATGAGTGTGAACAGCTTTGCCCTGCTGCCCACCCAGCCCCTGGCCTCCCCTGAAAGGCCCATCCTCGGGGTTTGGGCTGGTGCACCAAAGAACAGCTTGTAGTGGCCGGGTGTTGTCTCCTAGTTCGTATCTGAGACCAGTGTGGTGAACAGTGCTGTATTTGTCACCTTCCAAGTCACTGATGTCCTTCTACAGCTGTGCCGTTCTTCTCTGTAGGGTTGCTTCCCTCTTTTTCTTGTTTAGTCAGAAGTTTTACAAGACCTGACCCTCTCCTCAAGCCCAAGCTTCTGAAGTCCACTGAATTCAGCTGCCTTTTGCCTTAAAAAACAAAAAGAAGTCCTTAATCTTCTTGCTTGATGGGAAGAGATAAAGATCCCTGACATCCACACTGCAGTCCGAAAGAGCCCACAAGGTTTTTTTGGCTTTCAGTAACTCCTGAGTTATTCCATGGCTGTGAACGCCCACAGTTACCAACAGTGTAACACTGAGCCCAAATCACACCCAGGATGTTCCAGCCCTGACCCCTCAGTGGGAGCCACCCAGGCAAACCCCTGTCCAGAACAGGGCACAGAAGTTCATTCTCCCAGATTTCCTTCCATGTTCCTAATCCAGGGCAGTGTTTATAACCCTGGGTTTATTTCTGTGGTGTCCCCAAACACTTTAGCTAATAGAGATGAACCTTCTGGTACCAGTTTATCTTTCCTCCTTTATGCCAATATTTAATGCCTTCTTTCATCCACTTCAGTAATGAATCATCTGGTTTTGTATGATTAGGGTTATGAGCAGCTCAGTTCTTGTACAGGGGAACATTAGGGCAGGGATACAGATGCCCACAGGACAGAGATAAGGATTCATGAAAGAGGAGACTGGGCTGATTCGAGAGAAATGCATTTAAAAATGCATTAGTGAAGAGCAACAGAATGAAAATACTTGATGAATATTTTAAGTGACCAAATATTAAAAGTGTGTGTATATATGTTCGCAAAACCAAAGGCACTGGTTTTAATGTCCAGCCAGTCTGTGGTTTGCATCACTGCTGGGATTTATCTGAATTTACCTGGATTTAGGGGATGAGTCTGTAAGGTGCTTCGGTGAGCTGGCATTGACCGACAGAAAAACCCTGACACATCCACATTTTTTGAACACTTCCCTGGGCACTCTGTTCCAAAGCTTTACAATCCTTTCCGTGGAAATTTTTTCCCTGATAGCCAATCTAAGCCTCTCTGGTGCAAGGTGGGGCCATTTCCTGTCACCCTGTCCCTTGTTACATGGGAGAAGAGGCCGAGCCCCCTCACCACAACCTCAGGAAGCTGCAAAGAGCAACAAGGATCTCCTAAAGCCTCCTTTTCTCGAGGCTGAACAGCCCCGGCTCCCTCAGCCTCCTCCTTGTGCTCCAGCCCCTTCACGAGGCTTCCTCCTCCCGCAGACAAGACCAGCATCCTCATTACCCAAAGCATACGAGGCTTCTGCCAGCTCAGAACATCTCACAAACACTTTTAATTAATTTTTCCAGCATGCAGGATGAGTAAACACACTATTGTTGATGCTGTCAGCTGTCTGATATAAGTCCCAGACCTCTTTCAGTTTCACTCAGAAATACTTTGACCTCTGTCAAAAACTCATTGACAATAAGGTCTCTCCAAGTAAATGTTTGCAGCAGCAACAAAAGAGGAGGTAATAGTCTGCCTGCTCTGCATACAGGAGGCACAATACTGCCTCAGATTTTTATGGTAATTTCTTCAGATACAGTATCAAGCTTTGGCGACTTTTTAACTGCTGAATTACAGCCCTGTTTCTCCCAAGGAATCCTGAAATCTGGGTTCCAGGCGGAAAAACTCCTTCCACAGATTTTGTACCGTGCAAAAACCTCAATATTTATTTATTTACGACTCCTGCACACATAGGAAAGGGTGGCCAGCAGTCTGTGAAATTATTGTTTGCATCTAAATGTAGTTAGCACAGCTGAAGACTTAATACTTGGCTAATGCCTGCGATCCTTATTAACATAAATATTGTCCCAGTCAGGCGGGATGGAAGTCATACACGAGATAAGATCTTGTCTGTTGCTGGTGATATGATCTCAACACTAGTCAATTAAAACTGCTGGAGTATTTTGTAATCATTGTCATATCAAATTACTGCACTGATGCATACGTTAACTAGGAAAAGTTATTACATTGCCACGTGGGGCGAGAGAAGGGCTAAAGGAACCCTGCAGTGCTGGTGGTTTATGGAGACATAAAAATTACAGTGGACAGTGTTATAGTTATTGCAAGGACCCCTGTAATTGTATAATAATTCTGTTTACACTTGTCCATCCTATTTTTCTTGTAGAAAGTTATATATGAAATGATTCTGTGGGACTGTTCAAGGGACTAAGATATAAACCTTTGGAGATTGTTTTTCCTCACTCTCTCCAGTGGCACTTTACAATGTGCTCTCCTTTGCAGAGCCTGACTCCGGGTAGTCAATATAACATATTCCTATAAGACTGTCAGTAGGATTGGTGGGGTAATTTGCAGAGGTTTTGTGGATCTGCAAATTGAGAATCAGCCCTTGGAGGATTAAGGTTTCAAATTTAATTTTACGCTAATTCTAGGCATTTTTTTAAAAAAACCAACAAGCTCGGCTTTACTGCCTCATATCCAAGGTTATTTACTTCTCCTTGGGCTGTTTTTACGCTTTGGGGAGGATCCCAAGCTAATGTAACACTGCCCTGACTGCTCAGAGCTGCATCAGCGTGGCCCTGGCTCACAATCACACTGTGGGGTTCACCTGGAGTAAAACCAGCACCTGGTGCAGAGGTGCTGAGGCCCAATCCTGCTCCTGGCTGGCAGCAGAACATGAGAGCAGGAAAAAGGCGTGTGGGTCCCATGGAATGATCCCCTCCAAAAAGATCTGCCATTCCTGCCAATCAGTTCCTTGGTTTTCTCACGCCATTAGCATCGGTAGTTTAGATTTTTAATTGGAAATATCTCCTAGAAAACCCAGCTACTGTCAGGGCCCTGCTGGGAGAAACACTGCAAACACAAAGTTAGAGCAAGTTCCTGCCCCGAAAATCTCCACTCTGAAATCTCTGCAGTGTCAAGCACCATGACCATACGCAGTACACAGAATATTATTTTCTGAAATAAATTGCTGATTGTTATTTTATTTAAGAGGAGGGGAAAAAAAAAAAATTGGAGAGCACTTGTAGAAATGAGTAAGGTTTCACCTAGTGATAAAGGTAGTTATGCTCCAGTAATGAGGAGAAAGGGAACTTGCTATCAAGAATTAATGAGATCACAAAGAACAGGCAGGGGAAGTGAACGTTTTTAAAATGTCCCTGCTGAACACCAGGAATAATAGAGTGAGAAAAAATGGAGTAGATCCCTGTGGTAAAAACTATTAGAGGCGGCGAATTATAAAACTATTAACCAGAATGTAACTCCCAATTAAAAGATGATTTAACACTGGAATCTGATGGATGAATTTTGATTAAATGGAGAACTATTAGGAGCCCTGGGAAATGGACTTCTCCTGCCAGTTCTAAAAGTTAAAAGGCAGTTTGATATAAAAATTTATAAATTAAGGTTAATTACTTTAAATAACATGGCTGGAAGCAATAAAAAGAAATTTATAATATTCTCTGGAGTTTTAGGAAAATAATATAGATATCCGCACCTCTCAATGGAAAATCGAATTAGCATCCCCAAGTACAGGTTGACAAAGACAAAGGCAAAACAAACTGGCTGACAAAGGGGCTGAAGGACTCCTGGCCTTTGATCCGCCAGGAAACTCCGTGTCCAGTGCCACAGTGACTCTGTTCCCAGGATTTTTTCTGTGGAGGAAACGCTCTTCTTCCCTTCAGCCTCTGAACCCCGTGGTGAGCACGCTGCAAATCAAAGGATGGATGCTGGAGACGTCCACAGGGGCAGGGTGATCCTCCTGCCCTTGAAGAAAGGTTTGGCTCTACGAGCTGGCGGGGAGAAGTGGATATCAGGTAACCAGGTCTGGGATAGCAGTGGGAGGCAGTAGCCTAAAGCAAGGTTGAAGAGTCCTTCTCTTAAGGGCTCATGGTTGTTACTTACCAGCCTTTAAATACCGTGAGGAAGGATCCAGGCTGGGTGAGGCACGGGCTTGTCCCGGGAGGTGGTGTGGGTTATTCAGAAATGTGGGGTTGGAGAGCGAGCCCTGCCCGGCTCCCAGGGACCCCAGGTGTCTGCTCCAGCTCCCCGCTGAAGGACAGGGGAGCTCAGCTGGAGGGGGATTATGTTACATTCCAGCTGTTCTCGTGGAATACCCTTCAGTGTCAGAGAGTGTTTGGGGATAAGGCACTTAGTTCAGCCTGAGTCTCCTTTATCCTTCCAAATGGATCCCATGGAGGAGGTGGGGATTGAGGAGGAAAAGCATGTGCCCAAGTCACTCCACATTAACAGCCTGGACTGGATCGCTCCCCGGGGAAATACAGCACAAGGCAGCAGAAGAGGAGAAGGCTTCTCCTGTGACAGCCTCCTGGGGCTTTTGCACAACCCAGAGCGGGTCGTGGAGGAGGCAGAAAGCCTGAAAGGTTTCCACAGATCCCAAGGGATTCCCTGAAAACCGGAATACAGAGCTATTCTTCACTACTGGAAATGTCTCCTTGTCCCCTGCTCCACTCTGACCTGGCTGTCAGGGATGTTGCTCTGAGCACTGCAGGACAAGAGAGCATTCCCCAAAGCCTCACAGGTCAGGTCACACCAGCTTCCCTCAGCCAGGATGCCGAGGAAGCTCCCCACTCCCTTCCAGTGTCCGTACCCTGTGTCCATGAAGACTTCCACAGAAGTGTGGAATGTGCAGCACGCTGGCTCCAGCTCCTGTTTTACTGCTGACCCAAAAGAAGGGGCAGATCCCTGCAGGCCAACCCGGAGAGTCTGGACCAGACTCCCACGTCCTGTGCCCTCCCCTCCTGGGTACCTGGCCCTGGGGAAGGCCGAGGTGAAGGAAGCATCCATGCATCCCATGTTCTGCTGCCCATCCCAGGGGATGTGTGCCCCCCTGACTGGTGGCTGCTCGGAGTCTGGGTCCTTTCCGTGCCTCCTGAGTGACTGTGGCTGTGTGCCCACCGAACTGCCCCTTCCCCAGCTCTGTTCTCCCACTGCCCGCTGTACCTGTGTCCATCCATTTACAAACGCACTGTTCCAGCCTCCTCCTGTCACCTTCCTCCCCCAGTGTCCCCCCAGAGGTAATTTTGTGCCCATCCACTCGGATCTAAACCCAGAGAACCCCCCCAGCATGACAACACAACCCATCCCGCTCTCTGAGTCACCGCCGTTCCACACCGTGATCAGAAACCTCTCTGCCGAGCGAGCAATTTTTTCTAGTTTTTGGTTCCTTTGAGTGTTGACCCTTGAAATTTCCAGCTCCTCCCTACCCCCTTCCCCACTCCCACTGCTCAGAGTCACCCCGTGCCCCCCATCCTTTGTCTCCCAGGCTCGCCTGCCCCAGCCAGGGTAGCGCAGTGCTGCTCCTTTAAGGCTCAGTGCCTGTAAGTGATTACTCTTGGCTATCACTTTTTCTATATCAGACATGTCATGGTGAAGAATCTTCAACCTTGACTCTTACAGCTGCCCTAATTATAGGACATATTTTTGGTGCTGTGTCTTTATTCCTCTCCGTGCTGGCACTCTGACCCCGGTGCTTCCTCCGTCGCGCTTGTGTTAACAAGGTTGTCCATTCTCCAGTTTCCTCACTCTGATTTGTAACTCGAAATTACCATATCTGGCTTTCACTCACTGACAACCGTCACTTTAAATAGGCCTTTTAAAGTTAATACGATGTCCATTCTAAAGTGGAGTATTACTTTTCAGTGATGTTAAATGAGCAATTTAAGGAGCTATAGGCTTTTCTTACAAGAAAAATTAAATTTTATCTGCCGCTTAATTTATGTGTAGGGCTAACCCTAAACAAATCTGTCATAAGCTGCTGCCATCCCTAAAAAAAAAAATAATAATACAAGAATAACTCTAGGTAATGGTAGTAAAATACCAGAGAAATATACGGATTATTCATAAAAACATGTCTAGGTCACACTTTTTAGAGCCTCAGGTACACAGTGCAGCAGGAATATACTCCCTTTTGGGTCTCATCCAATGGATTTAGTGGATCCATGGCCAGCAGGGACAATATCACTGGGATGGGAAATGTTTGATCAATCATATCAGTAAGCAAAACAGCTTTTTACTCGCCAACTCCCATTGTCTCTGGGAAGGACATTTAGACTAAGAAATATTTTTGCTGAGATGAATGGACTCCAGCTCCTGCTGGAGAGGGCTCTGTCCCATTCCTTCAGCTCCACAATCAGTTCAGAGCCTTACCAGCTTTTTGTCAGAAACAACCAGGCTGAAAGCAAAGGGATAAGGACTCCTTGCTGGAGCCAGGGGAGCAGAAGCTCCATGGTTTATCACCCACCCTGCCATGCCATGCTCCCTGCCCAGGCTCTCCAGAGCAATGCCTGCTGAAAGTCTCCGTTCCCATCCCTCTGCCTTCCAGCTCTGCCTCAAATCCCCCACTCCTCACTGCACTGCGAGAGCAAGTTCCCTCCTGTTTGGCAAACGATTTGAGAGCAAACCTCCCTTCCTGGAGAAAATCCCTCTCTCCAGGCGGCTCAAGCAGCTCCAAGCTGCCTGAGATTTCAGTGTTCATGTGGGATCAGCATGCTGGGCCTGATGTTTTCCCCTTGGCTTCTGAAAGGTCAGAATGGCAGTATATTGAATCTCTAAACATACTGATCACACAGCTCTGCTAGCTCACTAGAATCCATTAATATCCGAGGTACTGGAAGCAAAAGGGGAAAAAAACCTTCCTCCATGAACTTAAATCAATTAGCTGGGACTAAAAAATGTAGATTCCTGTGGAAGAATAAAAAATGGAAAACACCAGGCCTCATTATCCTGTCCCTGAAGTGCCAGAGGGTAAAATTATCTTTCATGATGATGTTCTGCATTGATTAGTCAAACATGTAGGAAATCATATTAAAGATTTGACACCTGATGTGGGATCAGAAGAGCTGTGTGCTGCAACAGCACATGCAAATGTTGTGGTATGTACCTTGGCCAAAGGAAAGGAAGACAAGAGTGTGGAAAAAGAAAACGTCGGAAATTCCCTGGGGCAGAATCTTGTAGATTTTAATGCTCTGTTCAAGAAAAAAAAAAAAATCTCCTTCCCTAGAAAGTCCTTCAAGAAGGTATATAATAATTTCCAGATCACTTCTTCTCTGCTCATTCCTAATTATCCTGTGGAACCCTGTACCACAGAAGTTGATTAGATGCACTGAGGTTCAGCAGGAAGGGTACATTCCAGACAGCCATATGCAAAAACCAGGCACTCTCAAAGAGACACACTGTCAAGGTTTACTGCAGATTCACTACAAGAAGAAAGCTGGAATTAATGGAAAGGAATACTGCCCTGAAACAGGAGATGAACATCTAGAGGTGGATTGAACACACGAACATCACCCAACTGCAGAGAAGCCACAGTGCCCTGCACCACCTGGGAAATCAGGAAGGGGGAAAAAACAACTTTTAGGTCTTTTACTGCCACTACCATGACGAGTGACCTTGCCTGACTCAAGGCCACAGACACAGCTCTGCTACAAGGATCTGCTGTTTAATACTGGAGCCTTGCAAAGCACAGCCTGCCAGAGGGGCTTTTCCAGTGGCTCTTTCCTGGTGGTGAGGATCAAACGTGCATCTCCATGATCAAAATGCTGACTGCCTTCAAATCCAGAAGAACCATTACACGAAAACGTTGTATAAAATCGTTATGGGCCTGTGCTCTTATCAGACACCCCGAATCAGCAGCTCTGGGATCTTCCAGCACTTCAGGGCTAATTTCCATGCCAGTGTTAAGTCAATTCCATGGCATGGATAACCTAAATTATTTGGCAGATTAGGTTGCAGGAAGCATAGCAAACATGACTGAGAGTGTTTTTAAAACTGCTGCACAAAGTGCACTACAGTGATAAAACAGAGCAATGCCCAATTAATATGCACAAAAAAGCCCTGTAGTTAAACAGTTTTAACCCCTTCCTTACCACAATTCTTAAGGAGGATGTGAACAGAACACACCCACCCATGGAAGGTCTGTGCTGCCCTCAGCAAGGTTCTCACCCATGCACTCCCAGCTCTCCCTGTTGTTCTATCAAAAAGGATTTCTTTTCTTCCTTGGCTTTCCTTTCATCTCATCCTCTGTGTTTCCACCCAGCAGTGACCACCACAATCCCCTGTGCAGGCGTGGGGCACGGGGCAGCAGATTTCAGGATGCTTTATGAGCCCACACAGCTGTATTCAGACTGGAATATTTGAACTCCAAACCAAGCAGTTGAACTCACATACAAATTGCTGCTGACAGTGTAACTAAATAAAAGACCTACTTTTCTAGTCCCCGAGGCTAATACAAGAAACCGTGGTGAAGAAATGGGTATTTTTCATCCATCTGGCTGCAGTGACCACCATTAAATTTGAACATAAAGCTCAAAAGACCCGTGTTGTTTCACCAAAAATCCTGGAGTGGATTGTCAGATGGTAATAAATCACTTGGAAATGACCTTACAGGTGGAATCATAAACTGATTTCAGAGCAAAAATTTTATGAAAAGTCACTGAGTTCTGGGGGGAAGAAAAGTTTTGAATTTTCCGTTTCCTCCACTCTTTTCTCTCAGTCAATAGCACCCCACCCCATCCCACCAACAAACTAATCAGGTTTGAGCTAACAGTTTAAAATTTCCAGGGGAACATGTCTCTGGTTTGTCTGTACTTGCAGAGGGGCCACACATCCTGCTGAAGCCCATGACCTCCTGATGATGTCTGTGTCACCCCTGAGCCAGGGTGACCTAACAGTGTGAGAAAAGCAGGTGAAATCTGCAGAGGATCATTTCATGGCCCAAAGTTACAGAGAACCACTGACAAGGAGCCAATAGAGCTGAACTTGCCTGGACTATTCAGACAAATGGACCACACGATATAGTCCCACTGGCAGCTCTGTGAGTAGTGAGGCAGCAGGAGGCAAGGACAGTATCCATATATTCACAGGTACCTCTAATGTACACAAAAATATATAATCAGCATCAGCAGTCTTCATTAGAGTGCAACCAAGAATTATGGAGATCCTAACCTTGCAAGCCGAATAAATTATTGCCAGGGGATTATTATGTATTCTAACAATATCTAATGTACCTCTTTGTCTCTCATAAATTACAGGGCATCCTCTGACTCCTACAACACACTCTGCCTCGTGCATAGCCACTACAGAGCCTTTTTTCCCCCTAAATACACACAATGGGATCTCTAATCAGCGTGGGCTCGTACAGGGATTTTAATAGGCGAGAAAAACGTAATCACATGTTCAGTGGCCTGGTGTAACTGTTTCAATACCAAAGCAAATGAGCACAATTTAAATGAGCTGGTAAAGGGGAAGCTCATTTGCAATGTGTGTGTATCAGCGCCCTCATTAGCTGTAGACACAGCCCTGTTCCCTGTTCCCCAGGAATTTTACTGGTCTACGAAGTGTCTCCACACAGTGCAGGCTGTAGTGGAGTCTCCACGATCGACTTTCTGCCTTTCAGTCAAAAATTGCCAATAACACCTGCTCTGCACTGGCTTCTCCAACGTGCACTCAGCAATGACTCATCAAACTCAGCTCACTCCAGCACCCACACAAAAAATGTCCCTTGCATTTTAACACCTGCCACTCACAACCGATTGGAGATGACACCTGGCCAAGCCCTGGTGCTGTGTGTGCATCAGCACCAGCAAAACTTGCCCTCGGGTGATCTCGGAATTAGCAGAACTTGGTGCATTTGTCCTTCTTTGATGAGCATTTTTGTCCTCATCCAAGCACCGGAATTGGCTGTCTATTGTTTTCCAGCAGATTTATCCAGACACTGGATACCTGCTTCGAGATTGTGATAAACCAAAAAAGCACCGCAGAGTTAGAACGCTCCACACCCCCGAACCAGCCCTTTCACTGTCCATTTCTGCAGGGAGAGACATGAAAAATACATTTGGTTTTGTGCTGTATTCAAACTGCAAACAAAGCCAAAATTACTTTCAAACATCCTATTCCATTTACAAGACCACAAGGAGAATTGTTTTGCGTCATTCTCTCAACCCCTTCTGCTTCAGGTTCCTTTCACCACTCAGAGATACACACACATGCACATCCTCCTTTAATATGAAAAGTCCAAGAAGGATATTGTGTATAATCCTTCATGGGCTGCATTTTTAATATATATTAGCAAGGTGACGGATACCCTGAGTAGACTGGTCAGGGAAAGAAAACTAAGGCAAGAAATATTCTCAGGGTGTTATTGATTAACTGTTTTTCAGAACAGAGGGAATCATTTTTAACTGGTTTAAACTATGATGGACTCAAGTGGAAAATGCAAGCAGAGTTAGCAAGGAGCATAATTGACTGGGCACGGAACTAAGTAACCTCTCAGCACGCTGGAAGTGGTGGAGCCAGGGGGGTTACAGCTGGGGCTGCTCTGGACCCCCAGCCCTTTCTTCCCAAAGTGAACTCTGCCAGCAGCCAAAGACGACGACAACAAGTAAAGGGAGGGGGGGAAAAAAAGGAAGGGGAAAAAAAAAAGGGTCCAGCCACTCAGTTACATGATCTAAATTCTAATCAAACATCATTTAAAGCATGTTTTATTTCAGCCTCTGGAGAGATAGTCCCTCCTGACTCCTCACCATGGCAACCGGTGTCTCATTTCAGAAGTGTCATGCCACATTATCATCTTGCCGGCTCACACACTCCTGCCTGACAAGTTCTCTCTGCCCCTTGTGACAACCGTTCCAGGCTTATGCTGTTTATTTTTGGTGTCAGGCTGGCCCTGGCAGATTGAAAGGCAACCTCAACCCCTTGAACAACAAGCACCACACCCCACTTGGCGATAAGAGATGATTTGAGAAGATATTTGCTTACATGTGTATAAGCAATTTGCCGCACGACGCAGCCCCGCGTGTCTGCGCAGGGATGTGTGTGCAAAGGGGAAGGCGGCGGACGAGCGTGAGGCTTCCTGAGAAAGCAAACAATTCATTTCAGATCCCAGGCAGCAGATTTCAATCACCACATCCTGTAATTCACACGGAACAACACAAAACACAGGCCGAAGAGGCATCCTAGGTGCCGTCTCCTAAGAGGCGCGGATGCAAAGCCAGACATTGTCTCTGCAAAACGCCCTCGCTGCGTCACCGCAGAGTGCGGCCAGGGACCCGGCAGAGGCACTGCACGAAGGACTGGGGACAAAACCTGCTGTTAATCGCCAGAGGAACATCCTAGAGAGACACTCAGGGCCAGATTCATCTCTTCAAACCTCTGCACCAATTTCTCTGTGGCTCTGTCCTCCCCAACAGAGAGCTGAGCTCTCCCGGCAGAGGTTGCCGGGCTGTGAATCCTGTCTAGAGAGCTGCAGTGGGAAGGACTAATTCCAAATGGAGGTCTCTAGGACAGCACTGGACAGTGACCCTGGTGACAATGGCCCTGCCAGGGCCATGGGGAGGATATCGAGTGCAGGGCTCATAGTGACCTCTGGCAGTGATGAGTGTTTGGGGCAAAGCTGGTATCAGCCATGCCTCAGGAGCTGCTCTCACCTTTTCAGAGCTGTGTGGTGAGGAAGGAGCCCACGATGGAAACGAACATGGAGAAGGTTGGAAGAGGAACGGTCTGAAGCTTGGCACAACACTGCAAAACAAGGTGGAACAGCATTTGAAAAATGGCTGTAAGAGTTTCCAAACGGAGACAGCCCAAAGCAGAGATTCCCCAGTGCACACACAGCGTCAGGGGTATCAACAGGCAGCACACACAGTTTGTGGGAGGCATCTTGCCTCCACCAAATCCTGTAACCTTCATCCAGTTCGTAACACAAAGGGGAATGGCAGCTGGAGCAGGAGATGAAAATTCTCTTGGAAAAGTGAGACATGCTGACATCACATAACTCTACACAACAGTTGTGCTTTTAATTTAATTTGCAGGCATATCTCCATGTGCTGCTCTGGTCCCAGGAAAGAGAACCAAGTGTGGTTTTCCATGAAGTTTATGTGGGTCACAACGTAAACAAAACTTGACCCAGTTATCTCAGAGGAAGAATCATAGACTGGGCAAAACCACACAATTAACTCAGAGGCAATCTTTGATCAAATAAAGAGCTAATTGCAAAACAGCGTTCATTAAAAACAAATAAACAAAGCAATATGTTCGTTTAATTTTTAATCCATTTTCTAGTAACTGTACCATCGAAACACAGAGGCTTACAATAGCAAGGGATCTGTAAACAAAACAGGATCATCCCAAGACACACTAATGGCATTTTACAGAGTTTGAGGGAGTAGAGCTTGTAGATTTTTAAAAGCATAAAATGAGAATTAACATTGATTATGGAGCAGCAATGAAATTCCAGAGCTGCATGTCCCATAAAAAGCTATAAAACAGTAAATGCTACAGGAGGGTTTTCCAGACAAGAGAAAAGGAAGACAAGGGAAATATTCCAAAAGGCAGAAGCAGCATCCGGGGAAGGAAGAGAGGGAGGGAGAAAGGAAGGGATGCCTGTCTGGCTGTACCAGCCCTGGGCTCCATTCTGCACCCATTAGCCAAGAGGGCAAGTGAGGCCCACCTTGTCCATGGGCATTCCTGGGAGAAAAGCTGGCTGGGAACTGGAGTCAGCATCATCTCAGCATGGGAGCAGCGTGCTCGGGGATGGGACCGGTGGCCAGATGCCACCTCAAACCCCGAGGCACTCGGTGTGGATGCAGTTACATCTGTCTGTCACAGAATCATAGATTCACAAAATATCCTGGCTTGGAAGGGACCCACAAACATCGCCAAGTCCAACTCCTGGCCCTGCTGGGGACCACTCCAAAAAAAAACCCAGCGTGCAAAAAGAGGATACCAGCACTTCTTTGATGTTTATTTCTTGTTCAGCCTGCCCATGCAAAGGGACTAAACAAGAAATACTGTGGGCCACTGAATATGGGAATTAGAGTGAGAGAAATCTCTTCTCTAGCCTGGTCTGTGCATTGCTGTAGCTGTTTTTAAATCATAGTGTACACGGCATGACAGATACTGACAGACAGAAACTGGCTTTTCCAGGAAACAGATAGGGCTTTCTGGCTTTATCCTTCCAGAGCAGTGTTTAAAAAAAATAGTAGTAATAATAACACCAACCCTGGACCAACATCACTGGTGAAAAATGCAAAATGAAAATATGAGTTTTGCTGCTAAGGGGCTCTCCTCAGTTCAGACTTCCAGGCTTACAGCAAGGCTATAATTTTGCAAACTAATAAGATGAAGTTGGTGGTGAAAGAAGGCGGTGGGGGGAACGGAAATAGAGCCTGAGCTTTGGGGAGAGGAGGAAGGAGGCTGGTGGAAATGCTGATATTTACTTACTGTAGAGCCTATAAAACCTTCCCTGGAGCAGCAGCCCGAGGTGCCAGGCAGACAACGACAGCAGCACGCTTGGATGAAGTTGTGTATTGTTTTGTGAGAGCGGCCGCTTGCAGCAGCACCGAGATTAATAACAACCACTGCATTTTTGGGGCGAGTTAGGGGACCATCCAGCACCGATGGTGTTGAGCCCGGCACGGTGAGTGCGGCACCGGCGCCACTGCTGCCCGGGTGTCTCATCCCTGGGCTGTTTTGGGGGGGTTTTTCCAAAAGGGAATGAATTTCTGAGGTGCTGCCTGACCAACACCGCGCGTGGCCGCTCCTGCCAGACAAAGGAACTCACCTCACAACTAAAACCTCTGTGAGAGGACAAGGGGCACCTGTGGAGATGAGGTTTTTGCAGGGCTCTGCGTGGCAAAGCCACCGGGGACTGCTGGCCCCTCAGAGCAGAACCCCCGCTGCACATCCAAAACTCCTCGCGGGGATCAGACCTCGGAGATGTGCCGCATCTTTCTGGTGTGTGGGAAGCGGGAGGTCAAAGCCTTCCCGTTCGGGATCCCCTGCGTTAATTGCTGTTTGTGTTTATTTAATGAGGTGTGGAGCAGCCTCTAGCGGCGGGCGGCGGCCACTCCGGCTCAGCCGGGGATGGAGGATGCTCGGCTCAGCCGGGGATGGAGGATGCTCGGCTCCGGGGAGGGCGGCCGCTCTGCTCGGGGACCCGTCACCTTCCTGCCCTGCCCACACACCCCAGCCTTCTCCTCCTTCCCGCCTTCCTGCCTTCCCCACAGACCCTCCACCTTCCCCACAGACCTTCCACCTTCCACACAGACCTTCCACCTTCCCCACAGACCTGTCACCTTCCCACCTTTCCCACCGACTCTCCACTTCCCCTCCTTCTCCACAGACCTGATGCCATGATGATTTTTTGCTTTTTCTTTTATTTTATATACTCTCTTATATAGCTTTTATGTATTCTCAGTGCTTTTAGCCCACACAGTTATAATTCTTTAAGTTTGATCACTTCCCTCAGACCCAATATCCCGTTAAGCCAAGAGCCCAAACACCCTGGAAACCCCAGACCCCGAGGGCCTCTCCAGAACACATTCTGTAAACAAAGCCAGGCCCAGCCAGGGGAAGGTTCCTCGCTGAGGGGTCTCGCTGGAGTCCCTCCCTGGGCAATCTTTGATCGATGTGCTAATTTGAAAGGCCTATAATTGTATACACATTATATTGTGGGGGGCATTTCCGGTGGGCATTTCGGGGTGCATTTCGATGTGCATTTCGGTGCCCCTGAGGATCCTTCAATAAACACCGAGGTAAAACCCTTTTCCCCTCTTAACCGTGTTTAGCTCTCTTAATTTTAAGACCAGGAAAAGGCGTCAGACCCATCGTCTTCCCACCTTCCCCACAAACCCATCGCCTTCCCCGCTCACCCGTCACCTCCTTACCTTCCCCACAGACTCTCCGCTTTCCCGCCTTCCCCGCTTTCCCGCCTTCCCCGCTTTCCCGCCTTCCCCACAGCCCCGCCTTCCCCACAGCTCCGCCATCTTCCCGCCCTCCTCCCCACATCAGAAAGTCCAATGCACCACGTCTGATGGTGGCTCTTCAACGTGCGCTTACCTGCTTCGGCAGTGCTTGGAGTTTTATTTCATTGAGGGTGTGTGTCTATCAGAAATCTGTCATTGGAACGTGCTGCAGGAACACACAAACTTGCCCGAGCGGTGTTTGGGTTGAACTCTTGCTCACTGCTTCCCCACCCAAGCCAGGCGCCCTCAAACCCTTGTGGTGTTTGTTCCCTTCCTCTTGTCCCTGTACTTCCCTCAGTTAAATTCACCTCAATAATCACTTTATCCTGAAGTTTTCTGGCATCACACTTTCTCCAAGCACAAGCCACTGCATCCTCAGGAGTAACGGTGGCAAGAACCCATCAGCCACTTTCGTGTCCCTCACTCATCTCTTTTACTCCAGATTACACTTCCCAACTGTGTTACATCCAACCTTTCCTGCCACAGCAGAAGTTATATCTTTTGGCTTTTCCCTGGCCTGTGATTTGCATTAATTCCTCAGAAAGCTGCTGTCAGTTTTCTTCTCCCTTTATTGGCACAAATCCCAATTTTTTAAAATCCTTGATGGTTTTCCTTAATTAAACTCATAACTTCTCCTAACTATTTCTCCAGTGAAACCCCAGCTTAAAATACACTTTGGCCTCCTGGCCACGCAAGCCACCTTCTTCCGAACCACCACCTTTTCTTTCTGGAAAGCTTCCTTGGACTTGACACTTGTAGGATTTCTCCATTATTGGTCTTCAGAGAGGTTCTCATTTCCCTCAAGAGATTTTTCATACATTTTGCTGACTTGGCTCAAAATCCTGCAGGGAGTTTGACATGGACCACATGCTTTCAGGGTCTTTTAACGCTCTTAATTTCTCCGTCACCTCTGCTCAGTTTCCTTCAATATTTCTTCTTTATGCAAAAGGATATTTATCTTTCACTTTGGCATCTGCCCTGCCACCCGCCTTTGTGAACGTGAAGGCAAAACTGTCAGGGGTTTCTTTTTTTATGTTCTTTTCCTCACACAATGTCTATCAATAACTCTCAGCAGCTTTTAGAGTCTTCCCACTGCTGATCTATTATTCCTTTGGCCCATGCTACATTTCGTATTATTTATTATAACCATTTTCACAGTTTTCCCTTCATTTCCCATGACGGCTCATCTTGTCACTTCTTCTGCTCCTTGCTTCATTCTGAATTTGCAGTTCCAGGACCACATGTTGGCACATCCTTGTTCCTCTGGGCAGGCAGGCCTGCGGATCAGCCAGGCAGGCAACCAGCCATGCAAGGTGGGAGAATTCAAAGGCAAAATTCAGACAATTTTGATTCCACGCATACATGGCACACAAGAGGGGAGGCAGCAAAGACCTTGTGTTACTGTGAAACAGAACCACAGAATGGTTGGGGTTGGAAGGGACCTTAAAGTCCGTCCAGTGCCACCCCCTGCCATGGGGCACCTTCCACTATCCCAGGTTGCTCCAAGCTCCGTCCAACCTGGCCTTGGGCACATCCAAGGATGGGGCAGCCACAGCTTCTCTGGGCCGTTTTATTCCAAGTGCATATATCACATCTGTAATACCATATATTGCCTCTTTGAAACTGACTCTTGTGTATTTTCCCTTTTCTTCCATTGTATTCTGATCTTCTTCCAACTTGCTTCTTTTTCCCCTCAAGAAAAATTTCTCAGTTCCCTTTCCTTAAACTCAGTTTATTTTTTTGTGATAGCGGTCACAGATTGTGGTTGCTACCTCTAGTCAGCATAAAGTACCAGCCAGAATGAAACCATAACTGTGAGTTTTAGTTTATATACGATGTACACTGCAAGGGTTCTAAAAATCCGTGAACCTTCGTAACTAATGCTCCTGTCCATCTCAGCAGAGCTACACGAGGAAAAGGTTTGCCTCTGTGAATTTGCAATTAGATACCTAAGAGAATAAATCACTCCTTTTTCAAAGAAGCAAATTGCCCTAGCCTATGTAAACAAAATCCCTCACCAGGGGCTATTTCAGATTTTTTTTTTTCTAGCTGAAACTTTCAGTGAAATCTTATTTGGAAACCCTCTTTTTTTTTTTTTTTCCCCCGTTATCCTCACCTGAGTTTCTTTGCAGCTTATCTCTAGTTTTTAATAGCTGTGACCACCTTAACTCCTACAAAAGTAAGTGCTGAAAAGCCACAGCCCTGAGGGTCAAATAGAAATGTTCTTTATTTATAGGGAGCACATTTAACTGTCACACAGTTCCTGCCCATTTTTTGTGTCACCATTATTAATAGGTTTCTCCAGCCATCCCTGCCTCTGTATGTGCTTGGCCTTTGAGGATGAGCAGCACCACCTTGGACACTTTGTGGGACAAGGGAACCAATAAAAAGACATTCATGAAAATGACCATACCCAGGGAGACAAAATAGCATTATGTGAAATGGATTTGCTGGCACTCCTCACCAAATTTAGCACCTATTAAATTATAGAAACCATTATTCCTTTATACAGGAACGTCTGAAACTTTCCCTCAAAGATATGTTTTATTGTTTTAAGTGGGGCTTGAACGCATTTTTTTTTTTCCTTGTGATAAATTTCCACACATGAATTTTCTTAGCGATACAACAGGTCCTCGTCCTGCTAATAATTCTATTGATCAAACAGGGCAATACTTCCCTTTTCTCCCAGGAATTCTGTCTGCAGGTGCCCAGAGGGAAGCCTTGCTGCCAGTTCCCAGCGGGTGCTGGCTCAGACACACGTCCAGGAGGTGACTGCGGAGGGGAAACACGAGAAAGGCTGATCCCGTTTGATCACCAAGCATGGAAAAACTGGATGCACCTCCGCAAACAATTTTTTTTTCCCCTCCTCTTCCTTTTTAACGTGGAGAAACTTTGAAACACCTGCGGTGGGAAACAAAAGGTTAATTAAAAAGAACCCCAGTCTTTGCACTAAACTGATTGCTGGGACTCCTGCCAGCCTGGGAAGGTTAAAGAGCTCAAGCATGCGTGGGCTGCGGGGGGAATGGCTAAAATTTACAGCCAGCTCCCTGGAAAGTCACAGTTCAGCTGTTCTCCCGGAGCAGGTGCTCATGGGAGCGGGCCTGTCCCTTTCAAAGCGTGAAGATTGATGAAGCCTTCGCTCTCACCAACTGTAAATATACAACCAGCCTTGTCAGAGCAGGTTTGTAACATCACTTGCTGACAGCAAGAAATTTTTTTTAACCTCCTAAACACACACACACACACGCCTACCCCACACAGGCTCACACGCACACACAAAAGTACTAAAAAATGGGATTTTCCTAGGAAACAGAGAAAAGCCAATAAATAAAATGATGGGAAAGGCGTTTATGTTTTCCCTGCCCAGAGAGGCAACAGATAGAGGACATATGTGGGGTGATTTCATCCTGTCCTTCAGAAAACAGGCAACATCTTCCTCGGGCTGCACAGTTTATGGCCAAGTGCTGTGAGGCAGCCCTGGTACTCCTGGACAGCTGAAATCAGCGGGGCCATGTGCTGCCAGCTGCCCCTCCATGGAGATGGAAGACAAGAAATCATGAGAGATGATACAGCTAAAATCACCATTTTACTCTGCCCTGGTGCCTGCAGGCTGAGGGTTGGTAATGGGGTACAGAGAGCAATTACCTGTTCCTTACAGATAGGAATTACTTATTCCTTATGGGTAGAAATTACTTATTCTTACACTCACTAAAGTTCTGCACGCTCGTGTTTAGGTCGGGATTTTCACGGAGGAGGGTCCCACGCAGACAGAACACAGGCTGCCTGTGGGGATGAGCGGGTCTCTCTGAGAAACTGAGACAGGGAAGGGGTCAAACAGCACAGCAAACCGTGGGATGGCTTTGAGACCTGGGGTCTCAGCCGTGGGATCTCCCTTTCTGCTCTGAACATCATGCTTATAATGCAAACACTCCTCTCCTATAATTAGTGGTTTCGTTCCCTGAAGGCGCCGCGGCAGAGGGGAGTCCTCAGAGAGCGTTTTCACCCAGAGAAGATTGTCCTTCCTGATTAGCTTGGGATGGGTGTTGTGTGCCCGGTTAATTGGGTAAAGGGCTGAACAACGCCCTGCAGGCACAGCTGCCTCCCAGGGCTGAGGGGAGATGTGATGTGCGAGGGAGAGATCCACAGCAGAGACAGACCAGCAGGACAGAGGCGGCCGCTGCTCTCTCCAGAGAGGAAATTATTTCCACTAATAACTTTGAAGAGTTGCACACGAATCCAGCAGGAAAGAATCGTATTGGCAAGGCCTCCCCAAAGCCTCTGGAAACCAGACAGGCTGGATTCACTCCTGACTTCAGTGACTGAACTCCTTGGATGATTGGAAGCAGAATTAATATTCCAGTATGAGTTTCTTTACTGTCCCACCCCAGGATTCATTTTTAGCATTGCAGTCTGTTTAACTAAAATAATTCCTCAGCATCCTTTACTCAGTTCTTTCTCAAGGAAATTCCATCTGTGTTACCATTTCTCTAAGGCAAAATCTTGGAGCAATAGAAAATCTTTAGCCTAATTTCCTAAATTTATTAGGTTTGATGTTTCCATTGCAGTGTGGAGGGATTAAATTGGTGATTTTAGGAAACATCAATACATTTCAACCACCCCAAAATTTTACCATGGAAAATAATCAGGTTTTGCTTGGTGCAGTTTCGGGGCTTGTTTTTGCACCACTGCTTCTGCTTTACTACTTTCTTCTGCATATTTTTAGTAGGTTAGTAAAGACTTAGTAAAGATTGCCCTGCTCTGTAGGCAAAACCTGGCCTTGGATAATTTGCTGAAATTTTCCAAAAGCCTTTTGGTTACCTCAGTCTACAAAAGGAAGAAATTCCT
The DNA here is from genome assembly GCA_013400235.1 of Oriolus oriolus. Classification (NCBI taxonomy): domain Eukaryota; kingdom Metazoa; phylum Chordata; class Aves; order Passeriformes; family Corvidae; genus Oriolus; species Oriolus oriolus. The sequence continues at coordinate 110,337 of VXBT01004140.1, read as the reverse complement.
ACACAGCTAACAAAGCTCCAGCAGTCTTCACTTGCACACAGACTCGTCCAGCACAAAATCCATTGGCATTTCCTCCAAGGCACTTCCAAGAACACACCTACGACAAAATCATGCGACAGAGTGTTTGCGAACTGTCACGTTCTCCCTTTTGCTCTCCCTCCTCTCAAATTCCTTGACTGACGTGGCTGTTTGAATTGCTAACACTCTGTGATGAGGGCTGTCACTGTCAGCTCGGCTGTGTTTACCCAGTGCCGCTCACGGCGGGGTTCCCTCCCCGGCGCAGTGCCTCACACCATGGCACATGCTAATACAGAGGAAGAGAAAAAGCTGCTTCCCTCTTTGCAGCAGCAGCAGTGTAACAGTCCTGATGAACAGGCCAGCCACTGGGAATGTCTCCAGAAGCTGTAAGGAGAAAAAGAAGTAATTTATTGCAAGTGCTGCAAATACATCATATACCTGTGAATACAGGTGACCATCACTTGCTCAAACAGCTGGCGCTGTCCTTGGAGGGAAAACACCTCGAAGGTCTCTCTCTACCACAGTGAGCAGCAAACAGCAAAGTCCTCCTGAGTTTCAGGAGGAGTTGATGTGTGCGTGCCTTACACTCCTTGGCAGGGCTGAAAAGCCTGAAATATGATTACATTTTCTCAGTAAAATTACATTCAGGTCTTCCCTGAGAGCCAAAATGGTTAAAGCAATTTTTCCATCAGCTTCATTATTACCCTTCAGACAGTATTGGCACTCATCTCCAGTTTTATTTTGCTCATCCCTTCATTAAACGCTGCCTGCTGGCATTTCAAATCCGTGGCTATTTGCCTGTTTCTGCCCCGTCTCTGTCAGGCCCAGATCTCCTCGTCTCCCTTTGCCACAGGATTCTCCCTCTCCCTCTGGAGGGGGGCAGTCAGGGGAGGGGGGCACCCACCCCCTTTCACACCTGTCTGAAACCCCCCATCCCATCAGGGCTGCTCTTCTTCACACCTCTGAGATGGAGCTGTCATTACCTGCTCCAGCCTGGACCTGGCTGCCCCACTGTCAGAGCTTCCCTGAGTTTCCAAGGGGTTTTCAGCCAAGCCACATTCCCAGGAGCCTAAATTAACCAGGCTTTTAAAATCCCTGCTAAGGACTGCTCCAGTTTTCATCCACTAAAGGTCAGACCAAACAGCTTGCTGGCTTTTACTCCCTTTTGCCGAGAAGTTGCAAAGAGAGCAGCCCAGGCATCGTCTCCCATCCCCCTCACCCTGTAACTCCCTGAACTGGTACAGGGAAGAGGAGGAAAATGAACCCAAATCACTGCTCAGCTCCCGTTCTCCCAGCCTGCCCATCCCACCCAGTGAAACACAAGGCATTAAAACTTGTGCAGCTGAGAGGATCTGATTATTTTTATGGAAATTTACTCCAAGTTCAGAAGTGGATCAATGACAATTTCTCGAGCTGGCTCCATTTTGAGTACCAGAATTGACTTTTGGAGAAGCTGCTTCATTTCCCAGCTTCCCCCCACCAGAAAAGAGATTATTGCATAGGCGTGTGATGTAATTCAGCTCCCAGTAGGGTCTGGGCCTATCAGACCCCAATATAAAACTCACCCAGGCTCCAAGGAAAACAGCAGAGCTCCCTTCTATCCCCCTCCTTGTCACACCTCAGGCCAGAGGGAGATGGGAGTGAATCCACTTGCTAATATTCAGTACACCACACAGATATAAATGGCAGCTCAGGATGTAACACAGGAGCGACTCATTTTGGGCAATTTAGTTCAACTATTCCGAGTTCCCCAGTTTGCCCTATTTCTATTACCCAACCATGCCACTTCTTTGCTTTTATCTTGTCTTGCTGTCTGCCTGTCTCTCTGCTCATTCTCCTTTCTTTTTCCACTTGAAAATACTTTTCTCCTACTGAAAAGGTCTTTTATTTCAGTGCAAATCCCTGTTTTCCTCTCACCCATCACCTGCCAGGTCTCTGCATCTTTTTGTGACCACATGGGCAGCAACTCACCAACTTTTGGGCACTGACCCCCTCCCCAGCAGGGCCAAGGAACTGTCACAAACACAGCCCCTTTACTCTTTCACTTAACATCTTAAAATCACCCTGAGGGCACCAGAGGTAACAAAGATTGAAGCTCTTAATGCAAATTCCTGGCTCCAGGTTAGCACAGTGCAGGGCTTTCTGCAAGGCCTCCGTAAAGAGGCTTTTAATTTAGCTCTAATAGGGAGGTTATTGTATGTTAAATAAATACTAATTGATTATTTAATATATATGCGTTGAGGGTTAACTGCTATGTAATGAGCTCCTCTCCATTAGCGGGGCTGCTGAACGTCAATTAATATGGGTTTTATAATCAATTGATATTTAACATGCCCTAACTTCCCTGTTTAGGCTTAATGGGCCAGCATTTCCAAAGTGGCCAATGCCAATAGTTTCTTCTTTTAAAAATTAAAAAATATTTGTCAGAAGATTTACAACAGGGTGGGAAGTTATGAATCTGTTACAAGCTCAGCAAATCAGCTCTGCAGAGCTGGGCACACCAGGGGGAGTCTGTCCAATCCCAAGAGCTGCACAGAGCAGAAACCTCTGGAAATGGGAGAGGGGAGCCACATTCTCTTAAACTTCCATGGGACTTGGACTTGTTTTTCTACAGAGAGTTTCCCAGGAAATGCTCTGGCCCATTTCAAAGCTTTATACCGTGGCACGAGCTGGGCCTGGCCCCCGTGTGACCCCGGCTCTGCTGCCCAGCTGCCCTGAGATACACACTGGAAATGGGATGTGCAATCCTCTCCTGGAAACCACTGCAAGACAAAACATTAGGGACGAGACTTCTGAGGATGACCAGGGGATTTAGACATGCAGCCTCCATTTCTTTTGGTAAGCATCACGTCTCTAAGTGTCCCAACTGCCTTTTAAAACGTCGCATGGCAAAGACTTTATTCCCCTTGCCTCTCCTTCCCAAGCACACACAGATAAATCATGTGCAAGCTGTTTGTGGTATACACCAGGGAGAAAACAAGGAAGTTTCTAATGAAAAGAGTGATCATAATGCATTTACAACCATTATCTAACACTATTTCTTACTTAATTTCCTTACTGGCAGTTTTCACACGGTTTCCCGATGCAGCAGAGTTTAGCTTAGCTTGCCAAAAATTCAGGCTGGAAGGGAACACACAAAGAAGTACATTAGATGCAGAAGTCTCAGTTCCCACCTGAGAGCATCTTTTCCAGGTTTGCTCTCTCTGGTCCCCAGCTGGAGCCCTGCACCCCAGCAGGCCACTCCAGGAGCTAAATGCTCCCTGTAAATATTACAATATTCCCAGTCAGCAGGGCTGGGACAGCACAAAGAGAATGGGGCTTGAACAGCACCCAGGCAGGGTTAGCATGCAGATAACAAAGATTGGAAAAAGAACAAAGAGGAGCATGTGGCCAGATCGGGGTTTGAAGTCTACAGGCTGATTTATGTCATCTGAGGATCTGGCCCAGTTAGATCTAATTTTAACATCCTTGACAAATTCCCTTTAACGGCAAACTGTCAAAAGGGAATCTTTTCCCCGCCCCTCATCCTTCCATCTCCAGGAGCTGTTCCCTGTGACAACACTGTTCTCCAGCAGTAATTGGCAGCATCATTCTATTATCACTTATTCTTAAGGCCCGAGGATTTCGTTCCTTGCAATTTTCCTGTTGTACAAATTCACGTCTATTAGTTTGAGCCATGTGCATGTTCGTGCATTTATTCCCTGCGTGCGTCGGAGGATGGAGACAGGACTCGAACCCGAAAGGGCCCTTGTCTTACCAAAAATTAAAGGAAGCAAGAGAGCTAATCGCTGATGACACGTGGGTTTCAGGAGGAGGTGCCTCTGGTGTCTCCAGCAAAACAGTGGCAATTCTCCTAATAAGCATTTTAAATGGCTGATGATCCTAATGAACTCAATAGCATCGCTATCCAAGGGCAGCGTCAGCTCGCTGCCACCCTGCGTTTCGCAGAAATGGCTTCTCTTTAAACAGTGTGCCCCTGCTTTGAACAGTAATGGTTTTTAAAAGTGTCTTAGCACACAAAGGCAAAATCTTTTTTGAAACAGGGTGGAATTGGTTGGTGATTATCACTGAAAAGCTGGCAGCCACCAGCTAACCTTCTAACAATGAAATATGGGAATTTACCTTCATGCTTCAGTGCTTGCTATTCAGCTGTCTACCAGGGTCTAAATCAATGATTCTACACCCTCCACTCAAGGTTTCTCTTTCAAATGCTGCAGATATGACCTTAAGTTCATCATCTAAACAATGCAGTTCACGTTTAATTTCATTAATCTAAGATCTTCCATAAAATTGCAATATGGCACCATACCTTTCAAGTACCTTCATTAAAATCCATGTTATTTCTAAATCCTATGCATATCTATGAGGTCATACGGTGTTTTATTAAAATGGATTTTTGAAAGGCTCAGCTCTTTTATCACCAATTGTCATAAGGTAGTTTACAATTAAAAAAAAAATTTAAAAACCCTAAATCCTTTCCAATCTTTAGGCAATGAGCAGGCTTGAACAGTTCTGCAAATTACCACCTTTCCTAATTTTTTTGCTATCTTCCAAGCATTTGGAGAGGAAAAAAAGGAAATTATTGAACCCTCCTTGTTTGTATTTTTTCTCTTGTTTGCTATGTCTAGTGCATTACCCTCTTGAAATAGACCGACTCATTGAGATCCAGTGGATTTTATCCCCAAGATTTGCCCAGCTGTCTATATGGCTTCACGTCCTCAAACTGTATGTTGGGTTTTTTTGTTAGTCTGGGAATGATACAGGGGCACAAGTTGATTTTTCTACTGCATCCCTTTTCCTGTTTATTGTCTGTATATAACCTGGGTTTGGGACAACTCTTGGGAAGGCCATTCCGAGCAGGGGCCTCTCGACAGCAGATGCCACAAAAGGCAGACCCTGCCCCCCAAAACTCCATCTCTCCACACTTCCCACACGTTTAGATCAGAAGGTATTCAAAGGAGAACCCCTCCTCTGATGGAGTGCCCCGACTGTCAGGTAACAGAGTTTTTATCCCACACCCTGATTACATATCCATGAGCTATCCCCTCTTACCCCATGTGTGTGCTTTACTCTATTTCACATGGTCCCTCCCCTTAGCAGCAGTCCTCATGTGGTTCCTTGGGGTCGGTTTTCGCCACCCGGTGTCCTTTTTAGGTGGCTGTTCCTCAACCCCTGCTTTTCAGCAAGCACAATGCCATCAACACTGCCAGCCCTGCAGAGCTGGGCTGGCCTCCTGCTTGCGTTTTGCGTGGCTTCTGTTTGCCTAACTCACATCCTTTATCTGCTTCTCCAAGGCTGGGCTCTTCTCCTGCCCTTATCAGAGTCAAATGCTGTTCTGTTGCACTGTCCTTATCACTCCCATAAAGCCATCCCCTGGCTGCAGTGCCACGCTCATGGTGTAACATTACTCTGAAGAAGCAATTACAGCGAGCAGAGCAAGGAACTAAAGACAGGTCACCTAAATGAACTGAGGGAAAAGTACATGAGAAAACAAGAAAATGTCTTCATCACTTTTCAGGCTTCAAATTGGAAAAACAGGGATCAATACAGCAGAACTTCATTTAATGGTGTGAAAAACAATCCACCCCAAGACAGGCAGGAATCACTTATTGCAAAACAAACAGGCCAATTAGGGCCGGGCAGGGCCGAGTGGGACGCCAGCTCTGGAGCCATTCCTGCAGCCTCGGCTGCCTGAGCCACGGCCACAAGGGATGGGGACACCAGTGAAGGCTGCTCCGAGGCCTCAAAGCAAAATATCCCCCAAAATGGGCAGCAGGGCTGCATTTTGCTGATTTTTCTCCCCTCGTTTTTTCCTCCGTGCTCCTTCCCGTTCCAGTTTAGTGCTGGCTGAAGCACTGGGTGGCCCTGGCTGATGCAAGCACCCACACCTGGGCTGGGAGATGGGCACACAACCCTCACAGGGAAGAACTTCTCCCTAACATCCAATCCAAACCCCTGTCAGTGTGAAGCCATTGGCCCCTGTCCTGTCACTCCAGGCTCTTGTAAAGTCTCCCTCCATGTTTTTTGTCGGCTCCTTCAGGTGCTGAAACGTCACAGTTAGGTCACCCTGAAGCCTTCATGGCCTTAAAACTTTTGGTGTCAGAGCCCAGAACCCTCAGCCCACTCCTGTTTCTGTGCTGAGACGTTTCCTTCCTCTCTAGAGAAGCAGCAGCTCTGCTCTCCAGCACGGCGCTCAGGCCACCTGAACACAGACATCTGCCACGGGAGCATTTCATTGCCTTTCCTGCCACTGCCAGGTCCTGCAGCAGGTTAAACAGATTAATAGCAGTGATGTAGAGGGAGGGTAAAACCCGCCAGCCTCCACCGTGGGCCAAGTGAAATGGGGAGAGGGAGGTGCAGCTGACATCTGCAGAAGTAACCTCATGTCATTAAAACAAATTTGGCATGAGGGGAAAATATGTTTGCTTTGCACGTCCTAATGGCTGCGAGAGCATATTCAAAATAAAATATTTGTAAGGCAGTAAGTTAGTGGTTTTGCAGTGTTTTCTCCTCCCCTTCTCCTCCCTCTCATCAGCCGAACACGGTCCCTCTGTCGCCGTGTCACAGGGCTGCTGCTTTTAAAGTACATGAGAATGCAGAGTGAACATCAGCTCTAAATCTTAAAATCTAACTGTGAATTTATATTTGTCTTCAGGAAAATAATCAACCCCAAAACATGTGGCCAAAGCCTCTGGATGCATTTCCAGAAAACTGCTACCCACTGCAATTTTTCTCTCTTTTTTCCCCCTTCTGACGAAACATTGGTTGTATTTTCTCCTTTTATTTATTGGAGTGCTAAATGGATTATTTCAGCAATAAATCAGGCCCTTTCATTACATTTTTAAGGTGTTGTCACTGTTATGAAGTACAGTGTGCCATCAAAATTAAGCTCAGATTGCATTACCACCTATTTTATAGATAGAGAATTACCTGATGGATTTTTTTTCCAGCAGTCTAAGCACTTCGTGTCTTCCCTTCCAAGCCCAACTGCCTCCCTAGTTTCACAGGAATTTTCCTCCACAGGCTATGAAATTCTCATTCACGTTCTCTCACAAATACCTTAGGTTTTAAAAGAGAGGGATGATGTTCTTTTAGCCCAAAGTATCCATGTAAAGCACAGGGAGGTCAGGGGTGGGAAAGACCTGTCTGAGCCCCCCGTTACAAACCTGAAGCAAAGCAGCTCTTCTGTGAAACCCTTCAGCTGGAAGGAGCTGATCCATTAGAGCTACTGGAATCTGAGATTATATTTGAAGTTCCACAAAAGGTGTCCTGAATTGCATCTTTATGATATTACATTTAATATATAAAATATAACCGATGTCAGGTGTAAAGAAAGGGCCCCGTAACGCAGCCAGCGTGCTGCTCCATGGCCTCGCTGTGCTGGGAGCAGGCTGAGCTGCACAGGCCAGACCAGGTGGACGGGACTTTGGGTCCCACAGCTTAAATTCAGACCACTGACCTGCAGTCCTCTTCCCCCGCCGCCGTGATCCTGCAATAGGTGGCACTTCAGGGAGAATTCCTTCTAAAGTTTCAAAGCAAGAAGCGTTTCAGCATTCCTCCTCTGTGCCTTTCCTTTAAATTGACACTAACATTTCTGCCAGGAGTTTTAGAATCCAGAATGTCCCAAAAGAAATGAATAAAGAATGTCTCACCTGCAAATTACACACAACCCTCTCCAACCTCCACCGTGCCTGTTCCTTTTCCACCCCCCTGGTGCAGACTGGGAGCAATCCAGAGAAATTAGTGACATTACCCTCAGGTAGGCTGGTGACACTTACGCTCCAATCCTCAGAAAAGTGACTGCCAATCTGCAGACACGTCTGCATAGCGCTGCAGAAGTAATTTTAGAAAACTAGCTGCTGCACATTATGGGCGATATGTTGTGAGCTGTGTGTGTCAGTGACCCACTGCTGCATCCTCTGGCAGAGCTGCAGAGCGCTCCATCCATCTTCCCTTTCTGGCCACGGCACTGGCAAGATGAAATCTTATGTATTATTTAAACCTTCCCTTTTTATTTCCCCCTCCTCCTCTGATTGTCCAGTTCAGGGGTGGCCACGGTGCAATGTCCTGCAGCTCTGCAGGGCCAGCCCTGCTCCTCCTCGGACCCTGGGGTCAGGGAGGTGGCTCTGAGCTCCCTCTGAGCGAGGTGCTGTGGCTTTGCAGGCTGCAGAACTTGGCACCTGCCAGGAAAAAAAGCAATAATTTCCTTTTAGTGCTCCAGGCTGACTCTTCCCAAGTGCCAGAGGATGACGTGAGTGCTCGGAGCTGGTGGGGAAGGGCCAGGCACCCAGCGGGGTCGGCCACCAAAAATCTCAGCTGCTCCCAACTCCAAAGTTTTCTTGTTCATTAAAGACAGAGCAGAGGACCAAGCTGCTCAAGGAGTTAAATGTATTAAGCAATTTACAATTAATATAGAACTCATTCCAGAGATATCTACTAGAGAGTACAACAGGGCAATTAACCCACTAATACACTAGGCTATTACATCGCTATGTCTCTTATTTTAGCCTGAGGTGATTTGAAACGCATTGGATTAAAGGATATTACAGGAGATAGCATGAAAAATAGCTTAATGTAATGAGCCATCCCGTGATGTCTGCTATTAAAGATGATTTGCAGTTGAAAACTACAACATACAGTAGTTCAGCCATTTAGAAACATGAGTGTATTTAACCCTTTTCTGGCCTGCGTGTCCCTTACTTGAGCCGGTGCGAGAGTTTCTCCCTCTCCTCCCCCTCACTTCAAATGCCTTTATCTGAGGATTATCAAATGCACCTTATTAAAGTACAATAGTATCTTTGGGAGATTGGTGCCTGAGGTTGATAGAAAACCAGTAATCTGCTAATAACTTTTAAAAATAGATCCCCGGGAGAGTAAATAGGCTATTTGACTGGCGACACGTTCCCGAAATGGGAACTTGTAACAAATTCCTCTGCTAGCCTTAGGCCTGTCATATCAGTTCCAAACGGTGACCCAGACACAACTGGGAAACAAAAGCACCTTATCTTACAATCTATAACTGTGCAGCTCGGCACAGAAGCAGCAGCACCCAGGGAGAGGAGGGCGAGCGGCTGGAGAAGTTCCTGCCTGCGGAGCAGCCCTGCCACGGAGACTGAGCGTCCGCTGCTCCCGGCTCCCAGGAAAAATCGCAGTGCACCTGGACAGCGTGCATTTCTCGTCCTCTCATTCCTGTGCCTTCCCCTCCGACTGGAAACGCGGTGAAATCGTTGAATTCGCGCTGTCAGGCGTGATGGGTTTTGTCTGTGAGACAGGTGAGGCTCTGCACACCCCAGGCACAGTCTCTCTTTCTAACAACCCCATCTACACAGAAATAGAGGTGAACAGAACAGGCACTTATTTTCCCACCAGAAAAAGGGAGGATTGTTTCCCCGTGTTTCCTGTGAAAAAGTTTTTCTTCTACAAACAAGAAAGAAAAGAAAAGTCCCGTGCACCCCATTAAAGACATCCCAGGGGAGCTTGGGGAAGAGCTGTAAGTAAAAATATTATGAAAAGATGAATTTTCTGGGCGGCTTTGCAGCTGGGTGAGGCTTTACAGGGCTGGGTTATCTCACCTGCCTCGACAGAGACAATCCTACAGCCACTTCTCACCTTCCTACTTGCCATCATCGCCTTCCCCATCCCATTTTGCCACAAAGTCCTGCAGGTCTGTGGCAAGTGTTAGATCTCCCCTTTTTCCCTTCAGGTTGCCTTCCCCTGGCTGAAGAGCCCTGCTTTGCTCTCCCTCAGAGGAGTAACTTCCAGTTTTGGGCTGCATCAGCATCACAGGAGGATTTGGTTCCTGCTAATTGTGACGTCCTCCGGCCTTCTCAGAGCAGCACTTCCTCCCTGAAACCCAAATAAAAGCACTTGCTTGTAAAAATAGTCTTTTTTTAGAAGGATCGAATGAGGATTTTCACATTTGCATAAAAATAGAAAAACAATTAGCAGTGCAAAACAGCCCAAAGTGATTACACTTGTCATGGAAAGCACTGTGGCAAGGTGCTCTTCACTCGAGGGATAACTGCAGGGAGCCCAACAGTTGGGATGGGTGCTCTCCATAGAGATCCTCCTCTGAAAAAACATGTGAAGAATGGGGAAAAGAAGGAGAAAACAAAAATTAAACAAACAAACAGAAAGTGCTTTCAGACTGAGATGCTCGTGGACCTGGGCTGACACATTTCTGCACCAAAGTGGAAAGAGAAGACAAAAAAAACCCACTCCCCAACAGAGCTCCCTCTGCATCACGGATTTTAAGCAGAGGGTGGTGCTTTCCACAAACCTTTCTGCAGGGGCAGGGGCGAGGCGGTGGTGGGGACCACTTTCTAATCAAAGAACTTGTCACTGTCACTTTGGTGCTAGCAGATGCCAGGAACAATACCCAGGCCCCAGTGGCTGTGCAGCGTGTTATTAACAGGCTGCACTCGTTGCCATCCACCCCTGCTCCCACCAGCTCTCCTTTTTGTCTCACTCCGGGCTGCCTGCATCCCAAGCGGCACGGGAACCTGTCATTTCTCGTTTCCATCCAGGGCAACAAGCGATTTGGGAGGAAGGGAGAGGATGACCAGGGCTCTCTGACCTTTTCTCCTTCAATTTGGCTCATGCGCTGCGCGAGGAGGAGATGGCAATCACGCTACGTGGAACCGACAAACTCATCTCGGTGTCACTCGCTCACGCCGGCAATGGCCGCGTCACTCGGCATCAGGGACACCCGCCACTGACGGGATTAGGGCCCATGATGGCCCTAATCTGGGAGCAGACCCGAGCCTTCCCACTGCTCCCCACTCCTGGCTGGAGCACGATTGGTAAATTGGCAGCACATTCATCGGAAGTCTTGTTGCTCTGCCTGTTTTTCCTTTCCAAGGGGGATCGGTGTCTCCTTGCGCCTGCAAAACCCCTCCCTGAGGGGTAAAACCTGTGAGGTCACTGAGTTCTCTGCACTGCTTTGGAAATCAAACTGAAAATCTGTTCTAGGTGTGGGGAAACTGAGGCACAGACAGGTCGTGGGGATTTCCCAAGGCCATGCCCTGCTCTCTCCAAGGCTGTCCTGCAGCCAGGGGATGGACGGTGGAGGAAGGCAGATGGACACCCAGGGACACCCCCTGCCCTGCAATGCCCACCCTGTGCCACCCCCAAAGCTGCTCCATCTGTGCCAGCCATGATCCCCCGGAGGGAAGAGGAGAGGTGTCAGTGAACCCCACAGAACTGTCCCCAGCACCTCTTGGCTCCCTCCTGGAGGAGAGGAGGGCCCGGAGCTCCGCAGCCACTCCCACAGGTCACCAGCCCGGGGCACTGCCAGCGCGGTGACCAGCAGAGCAGGTAATTGGTATGAGTTCTAGCAGCAAAAGTGGCCAGACAGGAGCGTTCAGTGCCACGACTGGCATCTCTTACCAGGGCTTTGCAGATCTCTCCCGAGCCTGGCTGCCAAACCCTTCTGTGCCCCTCAGCATCACCGCTGTGTCTGACACTGAACACAGCTTTGGCCACGGGATCCCCCCGGGCTGTGCCCGCTGCAGGCAACGCTCTTGGAGCTGCCCCAGCCCTGGCAGCCCTGGCACAGCTCAGCCCTGGAACTGCTGCTGCCACAAACCCTCCAGGCCTACCCAAACCCTCTGCTCTGCTCCTGGGATGGGCACTGGCAATTCCCACCCCTCCAGGCAGCTCCCACGGCTGGCAAACACAGCGGGGTTTGGGAGGGGAATGGTTTATGGTGAATCAGAGACACCACACTAAAGGGGAATTCTTATATTTTCTTGGTCTCAGAGAATCAAACCCTACACAAACCCGCTGGACACAAGAATAGAGAGCGGCCACGGCAGCATTTGGGTCACGTCACAAGTTCTAGGTGAGAGAGATGGTGTTGCAGGAGTAAATATTCCTGGTTGGCATGAGGCAAACCAGCTGATTTCTCCTAATAGTTGACTGGAAAAGTACAGGAAGGCAAACGGGGAGAGGGGAGAGAAGCAAGGGAGAAGATTTTGTACAGAAAACTCCCTTTTTGGAGGGTAGGAGGGATATTAGTTGGTAACAGCAAGAGCAGAGATTTTTGCACTCCTATAAATCATTATTACTGGATGTCCCTGAGGGGATGAGAAGAATGAATCAGTTACACACACACACATACAATGCCAAACTTTTAGATGGAGGAAGAAAAAAGAGAAAGAGGAGGAGGGAAAAAAGACAAAAGGAGAGAGAGGAGAGGAAAAAAAGCGGGGAGATGAGAAGGAAAATAAAATATTAAAGATAGGGGGAAAAAAGAAGAGAAAAAAGAGGAAAGAGGGGAAACTGAATAGGAAAATAAAAATAAGAGCGATAAAGAAGAGAAAAAAGTGAAAGAGAAGGAGACAAAGGCAGAAAAAATAGAGGAAAAGGGAGAGAGAACAAAAGCCAAAGGAGAAGGAGGAAAAGAAAGGGAAGAATGAGAAGGGAATGAATGAACTTTGGAAGCAATTTATAATTCCTTTCACCTACATCATGAATTGAACATGCAAAAAAAAAAAAAAAGGAAAGAAAAAGAAGGAAAAAAAAGGGAAGAAGGAAGGGAAAATATTCCGCCTAGCATGCAGATTATCATTTGAAAAGATTCTGTTGCCATGTTTTTGTCCCTGGGTGATGAAAATGAAATTGTCTGATGTGTGCGCCGTGTTAGATTTACCTTTGCAGGGTTCACCCACAATCAGTAGAGAGGGGTCATGCCACAATATGTCATCTCACAGCTCCATCACACCAACTCCAATTTATACGAGGAGGTATTATGCATTTCAAAGGAACCCCCTGCGCGTGGCTCTTGTTACTGATCTATATCACAGCTCAGCTGAGGGAAGATTAGTTCTGCTGCAAGGGCAACCAGACTTATTTGTTTATGATTATATTCTCCTTAAAGACGCACCATTTTTTTTTTTTTAATGTCTAATTTAAAGTGTGCATTAAAGGGGCTGGGGAGGGGGGTGGGATGTAAAAGGTGAGAGAATTCCGCACTCTCCCACAAGGAAACCTAATAGTCTTAGTCTCCCATGCATCCTGCTCATTAAAAAAAAAAAAAAAAAAAAATCTCCATTTAAATGCAAATTCGAGTTTTAGCTGGGGACTCCCCCAAAAGCTTCTCTCGGAAGCACCAGGGAAATAGGATTCAGAGCCTAAAATGGCTGACAGCATTCAGCGGAATGGGGAAACGCTTCCCATCCGAACCGCCCCGTCCTTGCCCCGGCCGCCGGTGCCCGCGGAGCCGCTGCCGGGCCGGGCAGCGCCGCTCCGCATCCGCAGCCCGGGCAAACAGCGCCCGGAGAGCTGCAGCTCACGGTGCCAGCCTCGCAGCTCACGGTGCCAGCCTCGCAGCTCACGGTGCCAGCCTCGCTGCTCACGGTGCCAGCCTCTCACCAGCGCTGTCCCTGGAAAAGGGACCAGGGTTTAGCGGGGCAGCCCCGCGCCGCTCCCTGCCCCGTCCCGAGCGCCTCTTGCATTTTGGGGGGCACCCGCGGTATCGCCAAGAAGCTGGCACGGACTCGGTGTGTCCCCGAGCTTCGGGGGAGCCCTGTAACCCCGCTGGCACTGAAAACCAGCGAGTCCTGGGAAGTTTTCACAGCAGAGGAGTCCATTTGTGTGGTGGGGAAGGATGCAGAGGGAAAGGGCGGTGGCACCCGCGGGCCTGCCCGCGCTGCTGGGGACAGGCACCCCTGGAAAAAAATAAATATAAAAACGGAATCAGGGCTTTCTAATGCACATTAAAAAGGAGGTATGTGAGATGAGAGAGGTGTCCTTTCTCAGAGTGGGAGGGCGTTCTCCTGCCCAGCAGGGTTTGTGCCGAGCTCTGGTGCACGGGCACTTGTGCTTCTCATGGCCAGGGCTGCTGCCCACTCCTCTGCCCCTGATCAACGAACTGCTGGTCATAATAAACAGGCCCAGTCCCATCCAGGAAAGAAATGGGTCCGGTAGGGCCCTGCCAGGAGTGGAGACACTGAGATGCCGCTCTCTGCCCCCATCTCTGGGCACCTCTGGCCCTGGGGAGGAGCGGAGCCACCAGGATTCACCGGGAGCAGAGGATGGGCACACATCTACAGCTTTTCTTAGTGTTTTGCCGAAGAATTTTGCCAAAGTTTGCCAAATCAATGCAGAATCAGAAGCTTCCAATTATTGTCAGCCACGACCATCAGAAGTGGGAGCCTGGAAGTGACACCCATCTCCCTTTGCGGTGCCCTGGGGACACAGGGACAATACACGAAGAGATAAATGGACATAGAAGGTAACGAGCACATTAATTAAGGGTGAATTGGCTCATGTTTCATTGGAAAGGTGTTCTGTATTTACAGCGTTTCCCCTGACCCCAGGTTTGAGCGCTTGGTGGGACGGCAGCGTGGCTGTGGTACCCACAGGGTTCCCACCCCAAAATGCTGCTGGTCCTACGACAGGTCCCTCCCACCCTGAGGGTCTGATCCTGCTCATCCACGTGCTGGGGAACACCCTGGCAAATCTCTGGCATCACCAAACCCCTCTGTGCTGACACAAACAGCCAGGCTGGGGAAGGAGCTCCCAGCTGCTCAAAGTGTGAAATATTTCCTGCCTAAGTGCAAAATCTCCACACTGCAGCTCAATGAGCTTCTTCCCGTGCCAGACCCTCACCAGAGAAGGAGAACCCGAGATGCCAGGGGCCTGTCCCTGTCTGTGCCGGCCATGGCATCGCCTTCCCCCACCCAGGGTCAGGAACTGAGGGCCTGGGGCAGGCAACGAGGTGCCCACCCTTGGTTTTCCAGAAGCTCCTCCCGGGAAAGGAGCCAACCTTCCCTCTCACTGCCATTTCCTCCCTTGTTCTTCGTAAAAACCACACTCATTTCACTACTTTGAAAGCTCATAATATGATGGGTGAAAACAATTAAATGAAATAGACTGGTAATACCCATGGGAAAACATTTTTAGATATGATATTACAATCTTGTTTCAAAATTGGATTTTGCCAAGAGGAAATACAGTTTATTATAAAACACATTTTCTTTTAATTTAATTATATAATCTTTGGCTTCAGAGAAGGGATGCTTAAATCAGACCCATTTAATTTTCAAGTGTATTCACCCATCACCTAGGGCAAATTGGTTTAAATTAGTAGGTGACTGTATAAGTTCTAGATATGTGTCAGACAAAAATTTATCTGCAAACTCTGTATAAAAGACCATCTACACCGGCAGCACAGCGGCAGAAATTACCCGGGATGCACAGACAAGCACCCAAAGAGCCGCATTTGCTCTGATTTCAACGACACCCACTCCAAAACCTGATCCGGGATTATTTTTTATCTTTGTTAATGTTTTGCCAGATCAGTTCATCACCCTGCATGTCTGCACTGTGCCAATAAAACCTGATGACCTGCAGTTAGATTCTACCAGGTGCATTAAATTCCCATAACGGGAGCAGATCTTGCTAACTCTACCATGGCCTCGTCCCTCGCAGAGATTGCATTTCCAGCCTAATGACAGCCGTGGTTTGTTCAGAGCCCGCAGTGGCTGCGCTCTGCCTCGATCCGTCACCGCGGCCCCAGACAGCTCAGCACGGCCAGCACCTCCCGGGTGTTATCACAGACCCCCTCCTATTCCATCCCATCCCATCCCATCCCGCTCCTGCTCCCGTTTCCTCGAGCCAAGGTGGAGCCTGGTGTGGCAGCGGCCGGAGGAAATCCCTCCACAGCCAGCAGCTCCCCGATGCCAAAGCCGAGGGTCGCCGCTGCTCACGGGGGTTTGGGAGCATCCCTTGCAAAGGCAGGGGAGGAAACTCCTCAGCCAAGGGAAAATGCTGCAGTGCAGTCAGGGCTGGCTCGGCAGGAACTCCACGGCGATGATAAATAACCATCCGTGGGCCGGGGAAGGTGCTTTGCGTGGCAGGGAACAGAACTCTGCAGCATTGCAACTGCAGCGCCCAAACCAGCTCATCCCGAGCATCCCTGCGCTCTGGGGCTGCTCCCGCACATGGATCATCCTCCAGAGTGCTCTCCAGCAGCCGCTCTCCAGGCCCACCAGAGCCCCCAGCCAGGCTCATCCCCATCAGCCCTCCCCCACCCCTGCTCACCCCAGCAGACACGTCCAGTTTTGTGTCCTCCCTGTGACAGCACCAGCGTCAGGCACAGCGACCCTCACCTTAAATAAACCACAAAAAGCAGCGTTCCTGCCCTTGCACCTGAGCCAGGAACCCCAGCCAGAATCAGAAGACGGAAAACAAAAGCAATGCCAAAACTCAGTTTCGTTATTAAATTCTCACAGGGCTGTTTTAACAAACAACAACAAAATCTCCATCACAATTCTCACGCCAGGCAGCGAGCGCGGGTCACTGTAAAAGCCAAAGCCAGTGGAGGCCCCTGCTGCCACAGCACATAAATATAAATATATACATGCACCAGGGTAGGGAAATTCTGGAAGGGTGAGTTGAAAGTTATTCCTAAAGGCAAACACTTCCTAAACTCCACCAAAACATTATTTGCTGAAATAGCTCATTTTAAAACACCGCTCCCAAACCCAGAATTCCCCCAGCCAGGATCTCCAGCCTTCATTCCATGTATTGCAAGCCACGGGAGGAGCTGCTGAAGCATTGGAGGCTGCCCAGGGCAGTGGAGTCCCCATCCCCAGGAGGCTTTAAAAGTGTAGATGAGGCACCTGGGACGTGGTTTAGTGCCAGGAGGATGGTTGGATTTGATGGTTTTAAATATCTTTTCCAACCTAAATGACTCTGTGATTTTCCATATAGGTGTGGTGGTGAACGTGGGGGTGCTGCTGGGTTGATGGTTGGACTCGATGATCTCAAAGATCTTTCCCAACCCCAACAATTCTGTGATTCTATGGGCATTCCATGAATAAATATGATTATTTCAACAGGTGTTGGACACCCACTTCCTTCTGGCTCTTCCATGCTCTCCCCCCTTGGCCACCCAATTTGGAAGGTACCCAGTCCATCCCTCAGGACCAAACCCCAAACCCACCCGGCCCCGAAATGCAGATGCACTCCAAGTGTGGTGATGAGAACATATGATCCCAGCCATGTCTGGCAAATAAACATTACAAGGGGCTGTTTCAAATCTTTGTAGTAGCAAATCTCAGCACTTAACTAGTAATGCAATAAGTCCTATCAAGAGCAGGCTGAAAGGTGGAATAAATTTCCTGGAGAACAATGAGGGTGATGTATGCATATGACCAAGGCACAATAAAACTGTAGAATGGGAGCAAAAAAATGCATACAGTCAATACAATAAAATCAGCACAAACATAGGTTGTGTAAGCAAATAAATCTAACAATCCAAATAGTTTACAACACGCTCACATGCAGAACATTTTTTTCTTCCCCCCTCCCCAGAAACCTTGGGTGAAAAAAAAAAAAAAATTAGACTGTTTTGCATCTGAGTGTATTGTAAAGGCACCAGCGGCTGTCTGCACAAATTACCATTCATCTAGGCGTTGTTGTGGAAATTTTCAAGGGATTTGCAGTAATTATATGACAAAATGCTTGCAAATCTCACTCATTGCTGAATAGAAACACACGGGTCAAAGATTGAACACTCTCAGCTTGGTAATTTGTAAATGTCAATCAGACGGGGGCCACGGGAGGCACACAGGCGTAAGCACTGAAAGGCACAGCGACGCCGTAGCAACCAGAAAAAGCCTTTTCAATCCACATTATAAAAGGCACGGGATAGTTTTACTTTCCAGCTTTTTTTTTTTTTTTCCCCTCCCTTCTTTTTTTCTTTTTTTTTTTTTTAAACAAACTGATCACCTTGTGCCCAGAGGAGGAGGAGGAAAAAGGGGGGGAGACGGGAGGAGGGAAGTAAAGAAAGGAAGGAAAAACAGTTTAAATAAAACTGGTGAGATTAAATTAACTGATACATACATTCGCAGAGGTAGATCGTTTGCTCTGTAATAAATATGGACTCCTATCTTCCCTCCTTGCAGACAGCAAGGAAAGCAAAATAAAATTAAAAGATATAACAATAAAAATTATAAATGCATTGCGGGCCCGCAGACCAACAGCCTGTAATGAAGCTGCTGCGAGGTGGGAAGCTCCTTATCTCTGGGGATCATAAACAGGGAGAGGCAGGCAAGGTGAGGGGGTCCAGAGCCCCCTCCCAAGCCGCCTCCCACGGGGACACGGCCCCGCTGCGAGAAGTCAGCTCCATCGCTTCCCGTCTTCCCGAAAGTGGAATTGGGAATTGCATTGTTCCCAGCCATACAAAAGGAATAACCCCGGCATCTCCCACTCCCCCGGGAACGCATGAAAGCACAGGGTTTGCCTCTGAAGAGCAGCATCTCCTCCTCAAGGGCCGCTCCAGACACAATGACAGCCCCGGCTCTGGGAATTCGGGAAGTCGTGGCATCTGCCCTCGAGGGCCCGCAGCTCTCCTGCGCCTTGCCCTCTATTCCAGCACCAACCCAAATGACGATTTTGTTTGAAAACAGACGTGTCCGGGGGCTCCTGAGGTTGCTTCCCTTTGTTTTGTAAAAAAGAGGGGAAAACCCCACACAGAACCACAAGGTTTTGACTCAGATCCCGCAGTTTCAAGGCTGAGGGCCTGTGGCAGGAGAGCTGCCACCATCCCAAGGAGCCACCGAGCCCTTCCCACGGGAGCCCCAAATTTTGCCCATCCTTTCCTCCCACTGCTGTGACCCCGTGGCCAGCCCAGGCTCTTTACCACCCCTGCTCCCAGTCACGCCCAAGTTTTGCTAAATTCAGCATCGTTGTGGGCGAGTTCCAGGCGCAGAAGGAAGCACCAAAGCCGAGAAGCCACAGAGTGGTTTTTCCATGTGGAATCCCCGTGACCACAGCGAGGGGACATCCTGTGCTGGCAGGGGCTGGCATCAGCCAGACTGCAGGGGAAGTGACACCAAAACCCCTTGAACGCCCCCAAGAACACTGAAATGTCACCTTTGGTACAGAAGCAGGAAGGTCACAGCAAACAGGGCACAGGGCAGCCCAAGGTTAGTGCAGAAACAGGAGAAACTCCGCAGAATTTGTCAATACCAAAGGCCAAGCTGCTGGAATTCAGCTGCCACCGCCCACTCCATCCTTCCCCTCAGTTCCAGGTTCACCTCACATGGTGTGAGCCCAGCCTGGAGCTGGTTCCTCACTCTCCAGGTGGTTTGTGAGAATCACAGGCTGGTTTGGGGCTGAAGGGACCTTGAAACTCATCTCATCCCACCCCCTGCCATGGGCCAGGTCACCCAGAGCTCCATCCAGCCTGGGTTCCAGGCTGCTCCATGGCACTGGGAATGCCATCAGCTCCACCCTCAAGGGGATTTAATGAATCTGAGAAAAATTATGAAGTACCATAAAGTCACAAGTCTCATAAAAAGTATAATAAAATTGAGAAAAGCTATTAAGTTATAAATACAACCAATACATGCAACATCACTCAGATGGCAGAAACTGGCCATAAAATAAAGTCATTTTAAGCCATCATTCCACAAGTTACCAAGTGTCTTAATTCACAAGGCACACGTCCCTTTATGGCACCCGATCCTGCTGTCTGTGTGGGAGACACACTTACACCTTTATATCTTACACCTTCCTGTACAGTTAAAAGTGCACCTGCCCTTACAGAAAATGTGGGACAAAGGACTTCGGGGGCTCTTCCAGACTCTCAGGAGGAAGTTGTGCACATCACTTGGTCCCTGGTGTGATCTCTCTTATTTAACCAACTCCCAAAATACCTGGCAAGAGCAGGAAATGCCTTTGGAGTTATAGCAGGATACTGCAGAAACAGGGAAATAAAGGGACTCCAGGCGCTCCTGCAGCCAAAATCCTGTGGTTTTACAGAAATCAGTGATGATATTTGAATTTTGAGTTGTGGTGCTGCAGCATCAGGCTCCAAATTCTCCTCCTATTTAAACCAAAGTTATTCTAAACATACAGAATGCCTACTAAAACCAAATTATTCTCTAATAAGTTGCTTAGTAAGAGTCGTATCGATTTCTTTAAAATATATTATATATAAAAATAAATAAAAATATAAATGTATGCACCGATGATGTGCAGTGCAGGTGTATTTCATTTTCCTCCCTCAGTTTAAAGCTGAGCCTTTGCTTATCAACCTCCCAACTGCTGTAGAACAATTTCCTCTCTTTATTTCCTCTAAGGGTCCTGTATGTTATGAATATTCATTGAAATAATTAAGCACCCTGTTCACAGCCTGTTGTGTTTACTGTTAGTCCAATAAAACCCAAACAGGTTAATGATGACCTTTAATGTGGGAATTTAATATTATTTCACCTGTATATCAGTGAAAAGTTTAACTTCCCCTTTAAGCCTCATCAATTTAGGGGAAATAGGTAACCACCACAAAAACCCACTGCAGACTCGCAGTCAGAGGTACAAGCTCCGGTGTGCTCATCTTCTGGATTTCTCTTTTTGGTTTAGCTCCAGCATTAGAGGAAAACTGAGGTGTGATTTGAGTTTTTTTCTCCTCTGGGAATTATTCACATCACAGAGAGTTTAGTGGAAAGTGAAAAAACCTTCAGGATGCAGCAGCCATCGGAAAAAATCCATTCACCAAAGATCCTGGTGAGGAAGGCTCGAAGGGAGAAGCGGAATTCGCGGCTCTGCCTTGCTGAGGACGCCAGGGCAGCATCCCCGGCTCCCTCCGAAGGTGCCACCCAAGCCAGGGCTGCCACTCGCTAATTAACCTGCTCATCAGCCCCCATTAGCCGTGTGGAGCAGGAGTCAGAGCCACGCAGCCAGAGCGGGACGGAGCAGCACAAATCAGGAGGGTTTACGAGGATTACTCGCATTAATTTCATCCTTTACAGGCAATAAACCTTTGCTGGTTCGTTACTGGCCGCTGCTCGGTTTTGGAGGAGTTTTTCGCCGCGCAGGGGAGGTGGAGCAGGGCTGGGGACAGCGTGGGCTCCTGGTGGCACAGGGACACGGCCACAGCAGGGCCAGCACGGAGCCAGCGGCCCTGGCACCGCTGGCGGTGGCACAGGACGCGTCCCCTCGCTGCTCACGGCCTCCTGCGCGCCCCAGGCTGGCACCCCTGGAGTGTGCTCTGTATTTTTGGGAAGGGTGTGCTGGCCTGGTTAATCCTCTCCTCTCACCCTGGAGATGCCCCTGATCCTGGTGGATAATCCCTGTGGATAATCCCTGTGGATAATCCTCGGCTCCAGGGCCCTGCTCAGTGCCAAGCACCCCTGGCTCGTGCCCACCCCACAGCCAAGACAAACCTCCTTTCATTTGCTGCTCACCTGGGGCAGCCCAAGCACCCAGGAGAAGCAGGCACAGTTAGACCAGACAGAAATTACGGAGCAAAGCACCCGGCTGCATCAAAAATGGTACAAAAGGGGCCAGGCTGGGAAATGAAAGAGTGAGGGGAGAGCCCTGCCCAGCCAGCGCTGCCTCAGCTGCAGCCCCACGAGGGGTGAACAGCAGCAGCCTGGCTGGAGCCTCTCCCTGGGTCTTGGGCACTCGAGGAATATCGTTCTCAGAATTACCTGAAGTTTTATTTAATGCAGTAAGAGCTCATTTTCGATGGGAGTCAGTCCTGGAAGGGATGGCTGTTAGGGAATGCCAGATGATGCACAGCTCAGCCCTCCGAACCAGTGAGCTCCCCAAGACCTGCAGTGCTGCAGCGGGGTTTGGTGCCTCTCTGCCAGAGCGGTGCATGCAGGATGAACAATTAACAAACCACCTAATTTAGCCCTGAAATTAACAGGGGGCTCAGTATTTACACCAGCTAAGCAGCATTTCCTCCAGCATTCCTTTAGGTTTTCACATGAGCCAAGTTCTTGCCTTTTTCAAAGCACTCAGAGGGAATGAGAAACTAAACCCAAACCTACAAACATCCCCCACCCCAGAGAAAAACTCAGAGCAAGAGACATCCAGAGGTGTTACCTCTCTCGCAGGGTTCTGCAAGGCATCTTCTATTAATAGAATTTTAATAAAGTGAAGGAATTCAGGGCAAGGAGAGCAGCTGGAGCCGGGGTCTCAGAGGCATCCCTCCAGTAAAACGCCTTTTTTTGCAGGAAAAGAAGAGGAAAAAAGAAAAGGGGAAGGCAGTGAAACAAAAATCAGGGGAGCAGAGCCCACCCCTACAAACACCAAACCTGGAACTCCCCTCAGAAGGCTGAGGGCAGGAAATAAAGCACAGGAGTTAATCTGCATTTCAGGTATTTATAACCTTCAGCGATGCCCACCTGGAACCTGGCTGGGGGAGGGAGGTTCCCGAGGAAAAGCTCCCCCACACTGGTAACTGGGAGCAGCAGGGCTCTTCCTCAAGTGCTCCCAGGGATGGATCGAGGCACGAGATCATTTAGAAATCGTTTGTTTCTCTGCAGTTTTGTTTGACTTTGCAGCACACACGCCCCCAGCAGCAGCCAGGGCAGCTCTTGAACGAGGTCCCTCGGATATTTCTCTCCATACAATATACAGAATATTTCTCCGCGTGCAATGGTGAATACAATTAACCCCACTTCCAGCAGAAAGCAGGGAAAGGCGGGGGAAATGGAGTCAACCACCATTGGAGCTGCATTTCTTGGCAGTTTGGCCCGGAATTGGCATGTTTGGCACTGCTGGAACATCTCTTCCCACCCAGCTCCGAGCAGGGGCCAGGCAGAAATTCAGAGATCCAGAACCGATGATGAAAAGTGGAAGGGGCCCACCACGGAAATGCCATGTCCGGCGTGTTTGTCCTCTCGAGTTGTCTGTGGGAATAAAAAGGCTCCTCCCCGCCTCCATTTCCCCTCTGCTGAGCAGCCTGTGCTCAGCCTAGCAGTAAATGGAGTTCTTTAAAAAGGTGTTCGGGGCTCCCAGGCCCCGTGGATCCCACGGAACACCAGGCAGGGGGAAGTGGGGGCTGCTCCTGCTGGGATGCAGAGAGCTCTGGGAACCCACAGCTTGGGTTCGGGGGGGGAAACACCCCGAGGCGCTCAGGGAATCACCTGCCTGGAGCAGGACTCAGCTCCTGCAGCCCTGACCTCCCTCCCAGCCCGGTCCCTGATTTCCTGTCCAGCTGTCCAGTGGGGGCTGGCCTGAACCCCAGGGTGGGTGACCCATGTGCCTGGGTGCCAGGGTGGTGCCCAGCCCAGCTCTGCCCTCCCTCCAGCTTCCCCCAGCTGCTCTGCAGAACCCACTGCTCCAAATAAATGACCAAGGGAAAGCTGGGATGGGGCTGGAGGGCCAGGGGTGCCTGTGCAAGGACAGTGACATCAGGCCTGTGCCACACGCCGGTCCCAGCACACAGCACAGCCCCTGTCCCCCAGGGGCTCCCTGCCACCTCCCCTGCCTGCCCACAGCGCTCCACATGGAGAAACTTCCAGCATCGCTTCCAAACCCCGCACCAACGCCAGGTGTTTGTTCCTGTGGGTTCCTGGTTTGGGAATAATGCATTCT
Organism: Oriolus oriolus; assembly: GCA_013400235.1. Classification (NCBI taxonomy): domain Eukaryota; kingdom Metazoa; phylum Chordata; class Aves; order Passeriformes; family Corvidae; genus Oriolus; species Oriolus oriolus. Next base: position 86,976 of record VXBT01004140.1, on the reverse strand, counting down.
TTATATGGCAGATAACTACGTGTGTTTATAAACAGCTGTTGCTGCACGAATAAAGATAGTTCTAAAAGGAAGAAATCTGGTATAAAATAAAATTACTTTTTTCGTTTAGCAGTTGAGCTGCAATCAGGAGGAGCAATCCATTTCAGGCACTAACCTGGAGATGTTTTTCTGGTTTTAAACAGCAGCCAGCAGCGCCTGTCACCCCTCCCCAAAAAGTAACGCCGTAACTAAGAGAGGAATGACCAAAAAGGGGGCATTTCCCCATTGTCTCAGCACTTGGGGGTGTCCCAGCACAGCCCTGCTCCCTCAGGGAGGGATGTGGCTGCAGAGACGGGCAGAGCTGCGCCGTGGTGGGATCATCCAGCCCAGCACCCCGCAGCCGCTGCCACCCCTCTCCAAAGGCCCAGCCCTGTCCCACTCCTTGCACGGCCCCACAGCCACAAACCCACACAGCAAAGCGAGTTTCCCATCCTGCTCCCCATTCCCATTCTGCTGCCCCTGGACCCTGGCACTCAGGGCTTCCCCTCCTGCTGCTCCCATCATTTTGTCCTCCCAGGAGCAGCCAGGGCCCCAGGGCTCGCCCCCACGCCCCCCATGCCCAATATCAGAGCTCCATCTAGCGCTGCACGGCCCCTCCCGCCGCCAGGGCCAGCGGGAAGGAGGGGGGAAAAAGGGGGAAAAAAAAAATTAAAACATATTAAAGGTGTTAATAAGCGACTTATTTAAACGGAGTATCACATATTGAACATTAATCACCTTGCAGTAAAAGTGTAATTAAGGAGTCACTCTGCCTTCTGGGGAAGGCTCGCTTGGAAGCCGGGAGAAAATGGTCTCTTTATTAACACAAATTATTTTATTTGGCTAAAGGTAATAATTCTAAGTGAGGTCAACGGGCCTCGCGCGCACGCGAGCGGTGCCGGGGCCCGGCCAGCGTTTCCATGGCGACTGAGCCAAGTTCATCCTCCGCGGTAATGGCTTTGCTCTCCCACCTCCGCCGGGATTGTTCCTGGGGAAAAAACAGCCTTCGATCCGTCAGCGGCGCCTCCTCGCTGCATCCCGCCAGGAGAAACCCCCCCGGGCCCTGCTGGGGGATTCGGTGCCGCCTTCAGAGGGTGGTGGCACCGTCCCCGCTCGTGGCACGGCGCTCTCCAAGGGTTCTCCGCGTGGGAATGGCGCTCACGGAGCGGGGCCAGCACGTGGGATTGGCTTCTCACATCTTCCAGCACAGCTCCGGCCCAGAACGGGCGTAGGACGGTTGTAGGGTGGTTGTAGGACAGCTGTAAGGTGGTTGTAGGGTGGTTGTAGAGCCCCATCCATCCCACCCCCATGCGGCCAAGCTGTGGGGATCTTCCCCCATCGCCTTCCCCCCGGGGAGCCAGGGCTTTGTGTGGCTTCATCTCTCCTGGAGAACCGCGACAAACTGCAAACCCAGCGGGAAAACCACATGTGGCGGTTTAGCAAAACTTAAGGCCTTGGTTTGTAGGGGAGAGGAAAGAAAAAGGGGAAAGGAAAACAGCAGCACCACGCCAGGGATGTGCCCCTGGATGCTTTCCAGCCTGTTTTCCTCCCTGTTTCAGCTCAAGTGCCCACGCTCCGCATCCTCATGGGAATGAAGTCTCCAGAGCCATCCACCTGCAAGCACTTCCAGCGCCGAGAGTCCAGTCAGAGCAGGGAGCAGCACATTTAAAAATGCCTCTGATTTTATGAACTCAAACCCCAACAAGGCACCAGTGAAAACCAGGGCGGGTTTGGGCTGTAACCCCGTGTTTCCCCGAGCACACTCCTGCGCGGGGAGCCCTCGTGTGTTATTCTGTGTAATCTGGCAGAGATGATTGTCTGAGCTCGGCGGTGATTTATCTGCCTCCCGTGTCATGTCACCCGTTTACGTGCCGTGTTGGATGTAGAGTGCAGCATTAACATTTTACTATTATTCTTACCTTTCAATGCAAAAAGATAAGAGTGTAAATCTGGGAGACAAGGGACGTGTCAGCGGCGCCGCTGGCACGTTGGGCCGCCTGTGGATGCTCCTCCTCCTCCTCCTCTTCTCTCCACGCTCCCAGCCTCGGCGGGGACAATTCCACTGCCCAAATGTGCTCTGATCCCCCCCAAAAATAAATCCAGCCCCCTTAACCAACATTCCTCACGGTCCAGCATCCCTCCTGGCACAGGGCTGCTGCCACCACCCTGCCACGCCAGACACAGCCACAAACAGCCTGTCCCCAACTGCTGGCCGGGCCCACGGAACTTATTAACACCTAGTCGAGATTAATCAGGCAGGGAAAGCTAAAGCAGGGCCCTAATTAGTGGCTGATGATAACTATATTTGTCATCCTCTCCCCAATTAGTCTACTGTACGTTTCGGAGTTTAATTGCACCTTGCTCTTCATTTAAATGTCATCATGTGCATATATTCTCCTCCTCCTTTAGCAAATTTGAGAAAAATTTGACATTAAATATAGATTATCTTTAGATTTTCATAATTAACACAACTGAACTGCCTTAAGCCTAAATACATCTCCTCATGCTATAAATCTGGCCTCTCTTGGGAGCGGGTTCCAAAGGGCTGTGGGGTGGGATGCACCCCCTGGCACTGGTGGCCATGGTCAGGACACGGCCTCAAGGGCCCCCTCAGAAGGAAGAGATGGAGCAATCTTTGGGATTTTCTCTCTTTTGGGTTCCTTTTCCTGGTTTTCACAGCCGATAACGTTTTTAGGAGTCTGCTTTGCGAGCGGTGGGTCAGGCTGTACCCAGGGAGTGGTGAGGGTGAGGGGGCTGTCCCATGTCCCCCCATCCCACTGACAGCCCTGCCCCGGGCAGCCCTCTGAGCACTCCCACCCCTTGCCACCGCCAGCACAGGGAGCTGTGGCCGTCCCGGGTCATCCCCGGATCCCCCTGATCCAGATTAGCGGATATTCAATGTATCGATGGACCAGAGAGAGCTCCAGGGAGGGAGCCGTGCCTCCGCATCCCAGCGCCTGTAACCCTTCAGCTGCTGCCCACAGCTCACCCCCGGCACTCTGTGCCACCCAGCAATGCTGTCCCCAGGGTTGGGGACACTCAGCCACCTCCCCCCCGTCACCCTGCGCCTGCTGTGCGTCCAGCTGGGCCGGTTCCCTGGGGAATGGTTGATCCTGAGCCATCCCTGCTGCCACCAGGGAGCCTGGAGCCCCTCTCCTGACACACCCGCTGCTCCCCAGCCCAGCCAGGCCCTGCTGCGTCCCCCTGAGCCCCCAGCCCGGCCCGAGCCAGGCTCGTTCCGAGCCACCACCGGAGCTGCTCCACGGCCAAGCCCGTGCTCGTGCTGATCAGTGCCAGGGGCTGGGACCAGCACCGGCCCCCCAGTGCCCACCCCAGCCCCCATTGCCCACCGGGATGCAGCCCATGGGCACCCACTGGTGCCTCCTGAGCACCCTGAGAGCTGCTGGTGGCCAACAGTTCTGCCCACAGCGGTGCTGGCACTGGGAACAACCAGAGGAGGGGAAGGGAGAAAGCAACGAAGAAGCTGAACAGTCCTACCTGTGCCTTAGGAAGAGGGTCAGCACACGGATCATCCCTACCACCTTTTAAGAGCCAGAAAAGCCCCTCTGGTCTCTGATCTCCTCCCTGCTCTGGCATGTCCAGCACAGGGAATGCGGTGCTCACTTCCCGGGAGGAGCTGCTGCCGTGTGAGGCAAAGAGAAAGGAAAAGTGGGAAAATAATTAAATAAAAACATTAAAAAAAAAATCAAGGAGTAGTCAAAAAGTGTATTAGAAGCAAATTCGGAAAGAAATCAATGGTGTGTAATTAGGTTTGATTTTTCTGCCCGTTTTGTGTGGCTGGGGGTGGTGTGCGGAGTCCCCCCGTGAGCACAGAGATTAACGCAGAGAACAGGTGCTGGAGCACAAGCCTGTGGCCACCAAAGCATGACAGCTCCATCACTGCTGGCAGGGGCACGGCAGGAGAAACATGGAAATAGATCCAGGGGAAGTCACACAGGCATTTGCTTATTTAGGGTTTTACCTGCTGCCCCCTCCCCTCGCACAAACCCAGCCTGGCAGCAGGGAAGGGCACTGTCCCCACAGCTTGTGCTCCTTCCCCCTGCACTAAAGCCCTCCTGGTGCCATGGGGGACCCAGACAAGTCCTGCCTGGTGGAAATGTCCCTAAAACTCTGGGAAGGGACTCCCACGTCCCCACAGCAGGGATGCTCCTCCACCCCATAACCATTCCCAAGCCGGACACGGGCAGTGGTCCCTGTAGAAGAGAAGAGAGGACATTTGTCCCGGTTCATCCTGCATCTCCACACAGCATCAACACCTGCCCTTAAAACCCCGGGGTTTAGTTCTCCTCCCCGAATCGGGAACGATCCATGGGGTGCTCGGAAGGCAAACCCCGATCCCTGCTCGGGATGCACGCAGGGACACCCGTCGTTATTCCTTGGGTAAACACGGGCAAACCTGAGGCGGGATTTGATAAACCCACACTGATGGGGAACCTCAACCCCTCCCACAGCCAGCAGGGTGAGAAAGAGCTGCTTTTACGTTGCTGTTCCACCTGTTTCCTAAGGAACCTTTCCACAGCTGCAGAGCCCGGCTCCACGAGGCAGCATTTTCCAGCCAAAACTTGGGAAGCAGGCCCAGTCTGTGAGGAGAGAGGATGGGGAGCACCCAGTGGTCTGCAGGGCGCCGTGGGAGCACTCCCACGCACACACAGAGGTTTGGGTGTCTCGTGCCTGTCTGCCTGCACACACAGATGTATTTATGTGTTTATCCCTCCCTGCAGTTTTCACTGCTGAGTTTCCAGCCGTCTCTCCTCGCCCTCCGAAGTTGTTTGGGTTGGTTTGTGTTTTTTTTTTCCCCTTTAACCTTGAAAATTAACCTAAAACACAGGGTGCTGTACACATGACTTGCTCAAATAAATTGCATCCTTAATTATGAACACCCTCGGCTCCGCTGTGCTCCAGGCCACGCTGCCCCAGCGGACACCCCCCTCCTGATGAGTGGTTATTGAACACGGGAACAACAATCAACACTAATTAAATACTCAGCTGTTGAGAGGAGACAATGTTTATCAAAAAATGCAAGAGGAGGGGAGCACATCTTCTGTTTTCTATAATTAGTTAGCGATATTCCCCAGGCGGTCTCGCAAATCGAACTCGGGTTTGCTCACATCTGTTTGGCACGGGCAGACAAAGGCTGCCGTGGCCCCTGTCCCCGCGTGTCCCCCCTGGAGTTACATCCTAGCACGGCATCCCCACCCTCCTCAGCCCCTCAGCCCCGGGGATCGGGACGTTCCAGGGGGAAGGAGCCACTGCTGGCAGCGGGGATCCCGTGCTGGGCAATCCCAGGGACCACGGGGTCCCTGTCCCCAGAGCCAGACCCGCGGGCGCAGGAGCTGCCGGGGGCTCGGAGAGGGGCAAAGGGAAGGGAGAAGGCACAAGGTGCCTTCACCGTCCCTTGCACCCCACTAACACCGAACTCCTCACCAGCAGGAGCGTCATTTGAATGCAAATTTGTACCTTTTTAATGCTTTCCTGGAATTTTTCAGTGGTTTTCAGCCGGGGAAGGGGCAGGATGGGCCGTTCATTTCCCTGCGTTATTACCGGCTTAAGGATCTACTCAGCAGCAGAGGACAAGAGTTAAAATTTCCCTGAAGGAGGGGAAATAAGGAGATTAGTGGTGGCTGGGGTTTGAACGCTGGAGCCTGGGACAGCTCCAGATCAGCAGATGCCGGGTTCAGGTTGTCCATGAACGAAGAACAGGAAGAAAACCCCCTCTCCATCATATTCCACATTCCAGTATCCATCCAGGCACTGCTGAACGTCCTGCCCCTTGTCCGGACAAGACTTGTGGTGAAACCAGGGTTGCTAAAACCGACCTCAGGCCCTGCTCCGAGGTTATTCCACGCCCTGCTCCGAGGTTACTCCCCTGGCTGCCTCCGGAGTGGTGCCAGGAGCCCTTGGCAGACGCTCCTCCACAAGCTGCCGGAGCCCGCATCACCTCTGCTGCCACTCGTGGGCATCCCCTGCGCACAGCCTCCGCCCCAGACGGACACCAGCGCCCTTCCCCAGTCTATTCCACCGCGGTAACAGCTCCGCTTTCCCAAATCTGCCCAGAATTCAGTATGAAACATTCCCCGAGCAGCCCGGTGCCCACCGCCCCCGCCGGGAGATGCTCGGGGGACGCTCGGCTGCTGGTCCAGCGCCCCGGGGCCGCTCCCGCCGCGTTCCCCTCCCGTTCCTGCCAGCAGCCGCCGCTTCCCGGCCCGGCCCCGCTCCATCCGTCGGTCCCGGGGCCGGGAGGGGCAGGAGCGGTCCCGGGGCCGGGAGGGGCAGGAGCGGTCCCGGGACCGGGAGGGGCAGGAGCGGTCCCNNNNAGGAGCGGCCCCGGGACCGGGAGGGGCAGGAGCGGCCCCGGCCCCGCGCAGTCCGGCAGTACCGGGGGTGCAGCGCTTGTTGAGCGGGGCTGGCAGGGAAGGGCAGCACACGGAACGCGTTCCTGCTCCTCCCGGGGCCCCGAAGGCTCGGCGGGCAGCAGCAGCTCCTTTCGGTGCCCTGCGGAGCGGCAGCGAGGGGCAGGGCTGGCACTGGAGCCCAGCGCCTCGGGGTGTCCCGGGGCACAGCCCTGCCGCTGGCACCGCTCCGAGCTCCCTCTGCGGCACCTGGCACCGCTGGTGACCCCCCAGCTCTGCCGGTGAAACACTCGGGGAGAACCGGATCAAAGCTCGGCAGGGCCCGGGGGCACCGCCGGCCTCCCAGCCCTGCCCTCGGCACTGCACCCCACTCACCCTCATGGCCAGCACCAGGCTCCTCTGGGCACACTGCGGGCTACAACAAACACCAAACTGTGCTTCCCAGATACTTTTCATCCCGAGGATCTCAAACCACTTTTTTTGGAGACCGGGAATTAATCCAAACCGCCTCCCCAGGAGCTGGAGCAGGACTGGAACGCTCTGCTCACCGATGGCTGGGGAGGGGGTGACGCCAGGACAGGGCCAGGGCAGAAGCTGCTGCTGCTGTTGATGCAGCTCATGGCCTCAGCACTCCAGGTTTATATAACCAGGCTCAGAAATCAGAACATTGCCCTTACCCTCCCATCTACCCTAAATACCTACAATATTTCTGGTAGTAAACAACCTCCAAGACTCGTTTCTTGGAGCAGCAGCAGATGGTCAAGAGCATTTCCTGAAATTGAATATTGTAATGAATTTAGGATCGAGAAAATTTACATAATAATCTGGTTTAGATTCTGATAGTGGAGAAACCTACATAGAAACTGCTTCTTTTCAGCTATTTGAATTAAAGTATAGATCTCCAAGTATTTTAATTATAAACAAACTTTTTGATCTTCCAGATCCATGGGAGAAATTGAAAAATTAACTGCCCAGGGAGGCTCAAGGCCACACATCGGACTCAGTTCAGGTTTACCTCTCATGACCCAGGGGCTGGAGTGGGATGCTCAGGAGCCTGCTGTGCCAGAGGTGACTCAAATTTGGCTGATCCTGTTGATCCCTCATCAAACTGCACCATCCCAGACTGGGAACCTGCGGAGCTGCCCAGGGAAGTCAAGAGCTCCTGGCTGGGTGTTACAGCCTTGGAGGGGTTTGCTGGAGGGGTTCGGGGTGTGCAGCCACAGCCAGGGATGGGGACGGGGATGGGGATGGGGATGGGGATGGGATGGGACCATGCCTCCCAGGGAATCAGCCATTCCTAGATCCCAGTGAAGGATCCAGGCTCCTCGGCTCAGGCCCGTGCTGGGTGCACACATCCCACTGGGCCTCCCCTATTCCCCACCCTGCTCAGGGCACACGCGGTGACACCGGCACAGGGGGAGGCTGGGGAGTCCCTTTTGGAATCACCTCCTCCTCATCCTCATCCTCACCACTGGCACAGCCCTGTGCCAATCCCACCCCCAGGACACCTGCACTGGCACAGCCAGGGCTCCGTCCATCCTCATCCTCCCTCTGGACCACAGGAAAATTCCCCTTCCCACCCTCGTGCCAGGAGATGCAGAGGGCCCTTTCCTCTTAGAAAAGCAAATATTTAGTCTAGATAAAAAAACCCCAGAGCGTTTTCCCCAGGTAATACTGGTAACTAAAATAATCACATTCACTTTGCTGGTTTAATTTTATATTTCCATTTCTACCTTATCTTTTTTCTGCAAGCATCATTAAACCACACCATAACAAAAATACATGAACTGTTATTCTTTCCAGAGAAGCCATAAACCACCTCAAAGCTTTTCAAGTTTATTCTTATCTCGTACATCTTCCTTTCGTTCGGGGTTTTTTTTCCCCTTCATGCATTTCAGAAAGGTAGTTTTCCCTAATGTTAAGAATAGTTGCATTGAAAATGAGATGCTGCCTCTGAAAAGCCCCTCTGGAGGATTAAATAAGTAAAATATAGCCAGAAAATAAACTGGAACCTCATTAAAATAATTTTGCAAGGAGAAATCCTACTCTACAATAGGTTTTCAATATCACTTAGAAAATTCTTGGAGTCATATATATATGTTCTTAATTCAGGACCTTCCATTAAAAAAGACATTACAGAGGGAAGTGAAAGGCCATTTAGTACCCTTGTTTGTATAAAAATGCATATTAGGCACAGATGCAATCTCCAGCAGAAGGCCTGGGATGCAGCTGGAATAAGCTGTGCTGGCTGGGAGGTGCTAACGAGGGCTGGCAGAGCCGGGAGGCACCAACACCTCTTTATTCTGCCAGGGAACGCCAGCCACTCCTGCATCCCCCTTTCCTTTAACCATTCCCCACTTCCCGGCCTCCCTGGGGAGTCAGGGGCTCACCCCAAGGTGGTTTTGTGGCCCTGACTCGCTCCATCCTCAGCAGACAGGGATGGGGCTGTGCCAGAGCTCGGACCAGGGATGAAAACTGCCCGATTCCCCGCAGAGTGCTGCCCTGGGATGGAGCTGGCGTGCCAGGAACGATCCCCGTGGAAAAGGGGGGGACTCTCCCAGCTGTGCCTCCCTGTCAGGCACGTTTAACGTGTGACACCACCCCATACCTTGGCATAAGTGTGCCCCGGCGTGGCAGAGTCGGGGCTGGGTCCAGGGATGGTCACATCACTGCTGAGCTCCTGAACCAGGCCAGCTAAAAACGTTCAGACTCGGCAGGTTTCACTCTGCATCCATTCCCAACAGTTTTAGAGTGGGAAACCCCCGCTCACGGGCGGGGCACTCCCGGCTGCCCGGTGTGAAGCAGTGCCAAGGAGCCATCGCTGACACCCCCACACCGCTCCCAGTCCCTCCCACACAGGGAAAAATTCCTGAGGAGGCTCCTCCGAGTGAGGCCCCAGGGCTGGAGCTCTCCAGACCAGAGTCGTGGTTAAATCATGGAAATTGCCGGGCTGGGAACAGTTTTGGATGTCCTGCCGAACAAGGAGGTGAAATACAAGTGACCCACAGAGGTACCCCCAGTGCACTGAGAAATATTTCATCTCCAAAGGCTCCAAAAAGCATCGTTAGTGTAATTACTGTTCCCTGCCCACTGAAAACATGGGAACTTCAAGCCTCCATCATGCTGAGTTGGGCCTTGAAACAGCTGGAATAATTAGAGGATGATTAGGTTATTGTTATTATTATTATTTCTAATCTATTAGATTATTAAAAGCTGTCATTTAGATGGGATATTAGGAAGAAATCCTTCCCTTCGCCTGGAGGGTGGGCAGGCCCTGGCACAGGGTGCCCAGAGCAGCTGTGGCTGCCCCTGGATCCCTGGCAGTGTCCAAGGCCGGGCTGGAGCAGCCTGGGGCAGTGGGAGGTGCCCACAGGTGAAATGGGACGATCTTTAATGTCCCTTCCCACCAAACCATTCCGGGATTCTGTGGATGATCCTGAGACTGAAGCCCAGGGAGGTTAAAGGATCCTCCTTCCTGCAGGAACTGCTCTGCACTGACCAAAGCGATCCCACACAGCATCTGGGCAGCCAGTTTTGTAGAGAATAAATATCACACTTCAATTTCATGGTAACTTAGGAGGGTTTACTGGCAAATACCATGGCTTTTACATGGTTCTACCAATTACTGAGCAATTACATGTAACCTAGATCTGGAGGACACACGGCAGCCTTGTAATGTATTCCTCTCTCCTGGAAGAGAAAAAGGCAGTTAATAGAAAACACTTTTAAAAAAAAATTTATTTTAAATTATAAACCCCTCCACAATATTCCTGTGTGACATTATTAAAACTCCACGTCGATATCAAACCCAAAGCAAAGGCTGCCATCCCATTAACACATCAGTTGTGGGATGATCGATAAAAATTTCCTTTAAACTGCACCATATGCTGCTCCCCACAAAGTTTTATTATTCAGATTCATCAGTTTGTACCTCAACCCCCGTGCAATTAAATCCCATTTAGCAGCACTGACCTCCTGATTTGAACTCGTCATTCCTGCAGCTGGTTCGGAGTTTTAACAGCACTTTTAAATAAGGAAAATGTGAAATGTCTGTGAATTAATGGCGGGGTAGGGGGAGCACTCCATGGGGAAATTCCTCCCGTGCACAGCTCCCGTGCTGGAGCAGGGAGAGGAAAAAAAAAATAAAGGGGAAAAAAAAACCCAAGGAGTGCCAGCACATTTTAGCGTGTTGTAGCGTATTTGTAAACATCGTTAATCACGGATTAGCAGATGGTGATGTTAATTGCACCTGTGGAAGTAACAAGACCTCAAGGTTGATTACATTTACAAACCGGGATCGGGGCTGCGGATTCCGGAGGTGCCCCGTGGGCAGCGCTCCCAGGCTGCTCCCCTCCCCTGCCACCAGCCGGGGCTTCGGAGAGGGAAACGTGTCCCCTGTCCCAGAGCCGTTCCAGCCTCTGAAACACCCCTGGGAGCCAGCAGTGAACCGGATGGGAGTTTGTCCGCCGTTGGATTGGGTGGGATGGGATTTTTCCAGCCGTGGTGACACCCTGAGCACGAAAGGGAAACGCGGGGCAGGAGCTGAGCTGCTCTCCCAGCCAGAGCTCCCCGGGGTGGATTTGGGGAGATGGGGACATTGGTGTTTTCCCCTGGCTGCAGGTAAGGCAGCGCCGGCACCAAACTCATCTTCTGAATCAAGGAGGACAAATATTTTGCCACTGTGCTTAGAGACACTTTGATTATTGAGAAATCATTCTGGAAGGGCAATTAGTAAATTTTAAAATCAATTTGGTAAATAAGCCTCTGAAAGGAATCCATGACAAGCAGCGGGGAGGGAAGAATTGACTTTCAAATTACACACACACACACTTTATTCATATCCAAATATCAAAGAGACTCTATGTACAAACAGAAGTAATCAGGAAACGTGTTTTGATCTTGCTGATGTACACAAAAAATGACAATTAATGTCCCCCTTTATGATTTAAAGCTGGGGGGTTTTCACAGTTACATTACAGGGACGATTATAGTCAAGCTTAAGGCTAAAAATAATGAAAGACTATAAAAACTACATTTTAACATTTAAAAATATCCAGGAAATTAACTGGAGAAGCAGGCAATGATCCAATTAATGGATTGCATTTATTAGATCAGGGGCAAATGGCACAGCACAAAGCTCCAGCTCCAAAGGCGAGAGACCCTCACAGGTCTCAGGATGGGGTTGGGGTAGGAGGACAAAGCATCAGCTCCATCCCAAAGTCACTGGAGGGGGATCCCAGTGGAAGAAAGCAGGGTTAAAACTTACCACAGAGGGAAATGGGATCAGTGGGACCAGCAGAGCCATCCAGAGTGGGATTCGCTGCCCTCTCAAGCAGCAAAGTCCGAGCTGCAGCCCGACTTATGACTCAAATCCTAAAATTCAAGCTCAGGCAATTCCCAAAAAGCCTTGTCTGATGCTCCAGTGCCAAATCAAGGTGTTCCATGGGTACAGGAGTGGGGAATTCTCAGGGGAGTGGTGCTGACTGCCAGAGTGATGGCCAAGCAGGAGCTTCTCCTCTCACTGCGGCGGAGCCGCTGCGGACATGGAGGTTCCAAAGCTTTTTGGGAGCCTTCCAGAAGAAAAGGAGCTGCTGCAGGGTTCCTCAGCTGCCTCCTCGTTAGAGGGGCTGAGCAGATGGCCAAGCACAGCCTGACAGAGCCCAGCTTTCCCAGCCACACAAAGCCAGGAAGTGCCTCCCCACTGCTGGAACAAACTTAAAAAAATAGAAATAAAAAGGGAGAAACAGCAGTTCCTGTGAGATGGGAGATAAATATACTTACCTGGAGGTCAAGAATGAAGAAATGGCTTTACCCTGATCCCTGCTGCTCCAGAGGAAGGATTCAGTTAGCCAAGTGCTGAATCTTGGAATCTTTCCTCTGGAAAATGAGCAAATCTGAGCCACGGGCACCCTCTGCTGGGGCACCCTCGGCTGCTGAGCAGCTCCACGGGGCTGGCGGAGGCCTCTGGGCCTGCAACCTTTTCCTTTCAGCTTCAGAAAGGCAAAAAGGGCAAATTCGGCCCCCCAAAGGCACCAGCTCAGGGTTCTCCAGCTCCCTGTGGATTTGGGGAACACAGTCCTGTTTGCAAGACAGCAGCATTTGGGAATTGTCCTTTTCCCCAGGACACAGCTCAGGGGATGTGTCCCCAGCCCAGGCATCCTCCTCTCCATCACAGCCACAGAAGGGAGCCCTGGGCACCTTTTGGGAGCTCCATGCCCTGTCCCCCATCCCAGGCACCCGCAGTGTCCCCAGTGTCACCAGCCAGACCCTCCCAGGGACACACCAGGAGCACTCCCACACGCACAGACCAAGGTTTACAGACTTCATTTAGGTCAAAGGAAAGTCCTAATTAGTCACTCAGAGTGATTTACTTATTCATTTGGAAGGGGGGAGGGGGTGGACTGAGCAGAATTGTTTGAAATTATCCCTAAAGGGCACTGTAAATTAAGTGTTAATGAGGAATCCTATGCAAAGGGCCACGGTAGCGAAATAAAATAATTAAGGTGCTAAGTGGTAACATTCTTTTGGATCTCAATAATTTAGCCAGGATAGCTGCAGAGGAAGCCACCCCAATGCCATCAGCAGGACAGCGGTGCTGGGGCAGCTCAGCCTCCAGCGGGATCAGCCCAGCTTGGAAAGGAAACCCTCCCAGAAGGAAACGAGCTCTGGATCCCTCCTCCCACCTGAAGGAGTAATCACACTCTGGATTCATAGGACACAAAATGGATTCACTTGAGTCTACAGCCAATCTTTACAAAAGCTTTATTTCCAGGGGCTGCAGCTGTGTGCCAGCCCCTGGCAGGGCTGCACACCTGGTTTGCGACCCAGCAGAAGAAACAACTGCAGTGGTTCCCAAGCACAGCTGGCACTCAGCAGCCCCTGCCCAGGGAGAGGGCACGGGGCACTTTCAGTGGCACTTTCACCCACAGCCCAGACTGTCCCCACGGTTCAAGTGATGCACAAAGTCCCCTGTGCACAGCACGGAGCTGGCAGCCATCCCTGGGCGCTCTCCTGCCAAAACTGGCTGCTCCCAGACCTGGGTGCCTTCCCACAGCTGCTCCTCCCAGGTGTTACCTACGACAGCAGGTGTCTGCCTTTGGTGCTAAGTCAGGGATCTGGTGGCTCCTGCAGCAGCTAAAATGCAGCTCAGGTCCCTGGGGCCCTCCCTGGAGCTCACAGTGGTGGTGGAGACCCTGGGAAGAGCATTTCCATATCCACACCGAGCAGCTTCCTCCACCAAATAAAGAGGATTTCAGTTTCCATGCCTCTGTTTCTGGCTGCAGATGGAGTGCAGGAGGATACCTGTAAGAAAGTAAAAATAAATAAATATTGAAGGATTTTTTCTTTTTTAAACCACAAGAAGATCGTTCAGGGGCCTGGATGTGTGATCTATAAATGCAGAAGTCGGGGGTTTGGTGCCCAGAACTGCTCTCACCTGCAGCCACAGAGACGTTGAGGGAGTCGATGCCGGGGTGCAGCGCCCTGCCAGGGGGGATGGCCAGCATCCGCTGGCACTGCAGCTGAGTCTCCAGGGAAAGTCCCTCCCCTTCACTGCCTGCAGGACACAGACACTGCTCAGGTCAGTCACAGCACTGCCACGTCCTGTCTGCCTCCTCAGTGCAGTTCTTGCTCACGCTCTGTCCCTCTGACACTCTCCCTAAGCTCAGCCACCTCACCAGCTCCCACACAGCAACTGAGACACCAGAGGAGATTCAGGCACCTTCCTCCCTTCCCTGGATCAGTTCTCCAGCACCTGAAGTTTTTTTGAGGAATATCTGTGCAACACAGCTGCACAAAGCACAGGGATCCCCCGCGGGAGCAGCCGCCGTGCCAGCAGAGAGCTCCCTGTGGCCACGGGACAAGGCAGGCAAGGAGCCAGGGGCCAGCTCTGGTGCAGCAAAATCCCACATCCTATGGCCAGTGACAGCCCCAGCCCTGCCCACACACACACACACCCCCCACGGGCTGGGTGCAACTTGTGCATGCAGACAGTTTAACCAGAGGCTTCAATTGATTAGTTGTTAAACCATCCAGCAGCCCTGATGTGTTTGGGCTGATACACTGGTGAAACAGAGTTGAAATCTATCCCAGGTCATTAGTAGTTGTTTGACTCACGCTGTCACAGAGGGAAATGGAAAGGGAGAGGCTTTAAGCAATCCTGTGCGCAGACAGGCGAAAATGCAGAGGGCCACAGACCTCCCAGCCCGCCTGGCTCCCCAAAGAATCCTTCCACGGACCTCCCAGCCCGCCTGGCTCCCCAAAGAATCCTTCCACGGACCTCCCAGCCCGCCTGGCTCCCCAAAGAATCCTTCCACAGACCTCCCAGCCCGCCTGGCTCTCCAGGGAATCCTTCCACGCTGGTTATCGAGAGCAGCACAGGAGCTCCGGGGCCGCAAGGATGGCCAGCTCATCCCAAACCCCTCTGCAAACAGGCTCAGCACGTGGCAGCCACAGCTCCCCTCCAACAGGCACGCCCTGACCCGGCTGAGCCCCCACCGGTGCTGCGGTGGCACTGCCAGGGCACACGGAGCCCTCTGACCACACAGGGATGGGAAGCTCATTATCCCCAGTTTTAGGCCAGAAGCTGAGGCCCAGCCTCATGTTTTACTGGGCTGATCTAAGATGCACTTTGGGTGAGGAAGAGGATGTGGGTAATGCGTCCTGCACCACCTTCCCAGACGAAATCTGCCATAAGGCAAAAGCTCTTTGGCTGAGGTCAAAGAGCCTTCAGAAAACCCAAATCCCATCCTAACCAATCTTCTCCCCCTGCTGTAAGCCAGCAGTGCACACAAGGCCTGGGGGAGTGACCCAAGGTCACGGGGTGACACCAGGAATCGCAGCCAGGCCTCCCATGGCCCCGCCTGTCTCCTCACCACTACTCCAGGGATGCTTAAAAAACCCAGGAACAGTATCCTGGGAAAGTTTCACGCCTTACAGTGGGATTTGCCTCCTGAGCCTCTCCAGCCACGCTCCCACAGGACTCTCCAACTGGGACAGCAGCAATGGCTCCTGGGGAAGTCCTCTCCTGTCCCTGATAAGGGTCTTACAATTCCCAATAAAGGCACCGATTTTGCCTCCAGCTTTTACAAAGCTTTTTATGGCCCTGGCTGCTTAAAATAATTAGGACCCATAAATTCAGGGCAAAAAGATTTGCACAGTGTGACACGAGGGAGGGAATATTGACTGAATCAGACTAAATCCTGGTTTATACTGGTGAACAAAACACTTCCCACTTCAGATCTTTAACTTCCACCTCCCAGCTTTGTCCCTCACTGACAGAGCTCAAAGACCAGAGCTTGGTGAAATGACAAAATACATTTCCTGCCCCACTTACAATTAACACCACTCACAACTGCAGTTTCCAGTGCAGGAAGTTCAGATCCAGCAGCAGGAAAATATGCAAAATTAGCATCTCCATAATACCACTGAGTGTGTGAAGAGCCTTAAACCCCGAGCTAAAGACTGAAAGTCTAAGAAGAACAAATTGCCCAGAAACTCTTCTTACTCAGCCATCTAAGTGCTCCCCATCTGTTCCTGTGCAGCAGGCTCCCAGTCTGAGGCTGTCTGTCGCCCCCAGCAATGACTCCAGTGCAGACAACATTAAGCTGGACTGTCCAAATCACTCTCTGCCAAGCCAGCGAGGATGCCAGGAGGGGGAATTGGAGGCTGCAAATGCTTAACTTACAAGACAATCTGTGTGGTGCCAGGGAGCTCAGTCCCAGGCTGAATTATCTCTGCCGCTCCCTGCAGCTGCAGGAATGCTCCATATTCAGATCCAGGACGTTTCTCCCAACAAGCCCAGCATCAGACGACTGTAATGTTCAATTTTCTTTTCAGCCAAGAGTTAGTGCTCAGCAGAGAGTTGAAATCATTACTGCTGCAAGGTCCGGGAGCTCTCCTCATGCATCTACCAATCAGCCTCCAATCTCCCCTGACAAAAGGATATTTGGACTTTTTCCTGGAGAAATCTCTCATAACTCAAGGTAACGACGCCGCTGCCACCTCCAGCCCCTGCCTTTCTGCGGGTGCTGTCGCCGTTTGTGGGATGCATTTCTTTGTGGGCCATCAGCAGGGCTGCAGCCTCCCCGCTCCCCTCGGAATACAGCTCCACACATCTTGTAGAGGTGCCAGATTTGCAGCGTTGTCTTGTCAGTGTTTCCAGGAGTTCAATAAACATTTTAATTAAAGGAATGTCCTCCGAGCCAAGGCAGCCCCAGCACGGGGCAGGATTACAGCCCCTCCCTGGCTCATGGCCAGCACGACTCTGCTTCCAAGTGTGAAAGCTCAGGCCAGCTCCTGTGCCAGGTGACACCGAGTGGGGGACACGGCATGGCCACACACAGGTGCCTGCAGCTGCATTCCTGGGGGAATTTCTTTCTCCAGCTGCCACAAAGCTGCTGCTCCCCTTCCCTTCACCTTCTGGGAGGCTGCACAAGTCCAAACTGTGCCTACAGAAGGTGAGAGAGTGGGCAGAATTCCCTGCAGGAATTCCCCAGTTCAGGTGCTCGGGGAAGTGGCAGCCACTGCTCCAACAGGGAGGAGATTCCTCTGCTCTTGCTCCACAGCCAGCACCTCCTGCCTTCTCCCAGGTGTGCCCTGACTGCTCTCAGGGGTGGCCACAAAGCCCAGCTTTGCACCCAGACCATCCCCAGCAACAGAGGCACAGCTCCCGCGGAGCAGCTCTGTGCAGGACGAGCAAACCCCTCTGGGGCTCACCAGCACGGGAAATCCAGATCTGGGGCTCCAGCACAGGATCAAAACACAGAACACAACACAAACACCACCCTGTGGCTGCCCTGGCACCAACACTGCCACCCTGCACAGCTGCTGAACTCCCTGTGCACCCACAAACTGCTCCTACCGGGAGCTCCCCCTGTTCCTCTCAGTCCCTACTTCATTCACAGACAGATCGTTCCATGATTCCCTCTCAGCTTTTCTTTTCCAGACCTGGCAGAATCCCTGGAGTGAAGCATCCCCCTGACGCCCCCCACACCTGCAGCCCCAGCCAGCCCACAGCTCTGGAAATGGAAATACCTATTACTACAATAACGGGTTTATCCCACCGGAATTCCGAGCAGCTGATGACAGGAACATCTTCCACATCCCTAGGCCTGCTGACTGTTCCCACCACTTCCCAGCCTTCTGCACTTTTGGCCTAGAAAAGGAAAGGAAACGAAGAATTGCCAGCTTTTCAAGCTTAAAAAGAAAATAAGCCATGTATGCAAACACTTTTGTTTTTTATATTTTCAGTTAAGCTGACTGGGGTTTTTTTTGGCATCCCTTAAATTTTTACCACCAAAGTGCTCCCACTACCACCACACAAACATTGATTTAAGAAACAAACAAACAAATAAGTAAAAATTAATTAAAAAAAAAAGTCATTTTCCTCTTGGCATTTATTCCAGTTCGGCAAGCAAATAAACAGCAACTGAAAAGCTTTTTTTTTTTTGCCCATGCAACAGTTCTAGGAAGGTTTTTTTTTTTGCCAGGAAAGCACACAATTAACAAGGAATGTTGAACAAATCAGCGTAAGGTAATGCACAGGGCAAGGCAGTGGAAGTTCTCCAGTGCAGGCTCAGCCACCAGAACCCCACAGTGACACCAGCACACTCAGATGCCAAATTCAGCTCCCACACAAGGCAGGGCACTCAACACCCAGTGCCTCACCCAGCCAGACCTCCCCCCTGCACCGCGGCAAAAAGAGCCTTAATTATTTGTCTTGGAAATCCATTTTACCACTAAAAGAGCTTCTGCTTCTTGCCAGCTTCATTTCCCTGTAAACTGGCTCTTTTTACATGAAGTTACATCAAATTTACACCAGCCAGTCGAGTCCAGGTCCAATTAAATTAACTGCTGCAGCTCTAATTAATAACTCAAGCTTTACAGTAACGAAGTAATCCTTCTACACTTCAATTAAACACCAATGGATTTTATGTGTGTTTTATTTCACCACCACCCAGACCTCCAGCTGCCACAGACCTGTTCCCAGTTTAAATCCCATTTTTCCATGTGCATTCCCTTTCTTTTTGCAGCGAGTCCTGCCAAGGGGCCCCTCTCTCACCTCACTGCATAGGTACAGTGTAAAAAGACGCTCAGCAGCTCGCCCCAGCCCTGGTTGCTCCTCTATTCCCTGCTCCAAAGGCTGCCCAATGCTGCCATCGTGTGCCTGGGCCCCGGGATGCTGCTCTGCCACACATCCCGAGGAGAAGGGAGCCAAACCCGGGCACACCAAGAGCCGCAGGATGATCCTGCTACCAGCAGCTTCCAGAAAAAACACCCACCCGTCCCTCCCTGCCCGATGGAATGGGGCTGGGGGTGTGTGCCCATCGCTGGGGGTCCCACAGCACAGACACTGCAAATACCTCGGGGCTTTTCCTGTGCCTGCTCTCTGTGTGACACCTGCGGTGCTTGAGTTTTCTTGAAAAAAGGAAAAAAAAAAAAAATGAAGCGGATCACTGTACCTTCAAAAAGCCCTGGAGATCATCTGTGCCGTACACATCGAACACCTCCACGGCTCCAGCGCTGGCTTTGCTCACTATGGGAGTCAAGGGGCAGCTGCGAGGGGAAAAGAATGGAACAAGTGTCATGCAAGAGGAAATCCAGGTGAATTTTTGTTCCTGTACTTCCTTCTCTTGCCTCTGCAACCCTCCTCCAGATCCCGCTCGCTTCACGGATGTGTTTTCCTACGGAGAATAGGAGGGCTCAGGAATTTACCCAGGAAATGGGGCACAGGTGGGACAACTGAAACACAGAACGGGTTAAACCAGGAACAGTCCAGGGAGAGCCTGGAAGCCCACAGCCTGCCTGCGGAGCAGCAGCACCCCAAATGCCGCTCTGCACACCAGCTGCTGGGCGATGCAGGCTGGAAACCTCTCCGGGGTGCGGCAGGGAAGGAAGGAGGCGCCGGAGGAGCCCGTACCTGTTCGTGTGGCTCGCCACCACTCTGTCCACCCCCAGGAAGTACGCGGAGCGCAGCAGGGCCCCCAGGTTCATGGGATCCTGGATGTGCTCCAGCACCAGCCACAGCAGCTGCCGGCTGCCGCTCTGGCCGTGCCCCAGATGCGGCTCCTCAGCATCCCGCAGGCTCTTGAAGGGCAGCGGGGCGGCCTCCAGACACACGCCCTGGTGGGGCCGGCCCCGGCACAGCGCGTCCAGCTCCCGGCCCGGGACGTGCAGCACCGGGACGCCGCGGGCCGCGGCCTGCAGGGCGAACTCGGCCCTCAGGGGCCGCGCGGAGCCGCTGCTCTGCTTGAGGAACAGCCGGAACAGGGCCCTCCGCGCCTGGGCCAGCGCCAGCCAGCACGGCGCGACCCCGAACAGGATCTCCGAGCCTTTAGTCCTCTCCAAGGACAGCGGCTTTCGCGCCGGCCCCTT
>VXBT01004140.1:46870-66330 GCA_013400235.1 Oriolus oriolus | reverse complement strand
GAACAGGGACCCCCAGTGACCCCAGACAGACCCCGGGGTACCGGGAACAGGGACCCCCAGTGACCCCGGACAGACCCCGGGGTACCGGGAACAGAGACCCCCAGTGACCCCGGACAGACAACTGGATGCTGTCCAGCTCTGGAAATAAATTCTGTTTTTCCTCATAAAGATTCAAAACAGAAGGATTCTGTTTGGATCGTTCCCCAAACACAGGTTTGGCTGTGAACAGCAAAAAGCCCGTTAAGTTTTAACACAAAAATAACAAAAAACACACCACAAGCGAACCACAGTGTGCCTCTCTTTTTATTCTTTATTTTACAGTTCACAATTAGAAACCTACTGATCAATTACACAGTTCACTGATCCTCGCGTTTGAGGGGTTCCACTGCCTCGGAGTCGTGTCCCATCTCATCCCAGGAAGGCGGCAGGAGGTGCCACCGAGCTCACCCGAGGCCACCGAACCCGCAAGGAGCCCTCCACGGCCACCCTTGGTGGGGGAGGGCAGCAGGGATGATCCCCTAAAACCACACTTGGAATGGAAAAATATACTGCACATCATCTCGAGGTTACTTCAGAGACTTACAAATGTCCTTGGGGGGAAAACAAAACCAACTTCCAGGGCAGCAGGGCAGCCAGGTTGTATTTGCAGGGAGCAACCGCCCGGACAAACCCTTTGTCAAGGTTCTGAAGCAATCCTCTCCAAATCCTCCTTTTACGCAGCAGGGCGATGTAAAGCCCCTCCTCAGCCACGCATTTCAACATCTGCTGAACTTTGCACACAATTCAGTGTTTCACCACCGCTGCCCGCATCCCTGCTCAACTTTTTTCTGCTCAGAAGTTCCTAATTTCTCAAATTTGGGCGTTTTTTTGGCCTCTTTAGTAGTTCAACCACCTCCTCTTAAAGGTGGCACACACTGCCCAGGGCACCTGCTGGGAATCCACACAAAGGCACCACCTTGGCATCCTGGAGCAGGGCAGTGCAAGGCTTCCCAAGGGGCAGGAATTTCACTCACAACAAATCAAAGAGCCAAATCCAGGTGCACTCGTCAGTAGAAACTGGTGACAGATGAGGGATGGACAGAACACACCATGTGTTAATAAAGAGTTAAAAAAGGGGCAAATTGCCTTTTGTTTTTGCCATTATGAAGGAAAGTTTTGCCAGTTTTCTCCTTGTATCCTCCTACAGCTGCTCACCTTTGGCACAAGGAATTCCGGGTATCACAAGGTTTAACTCCTAATAATACTTCAGCATCAACACTCAGCACTTACACAGCGCTCGTCGTGGTCAAAGTGCTTTACAAAAGCTTGTGAGTCCTCACAACACCCCTGTGAGGTAGGTGAGTGTCATTATCCCCATTTTCCAGATGGGGAAACTGAGGCAGAGAGGTGAAGTGACTTGCCCGAGGCTGGACAGGGAGCTGAGCTCGTGTCTTGGTGGCCCAGCTCTGGTCTCCCTGGCACAGGGGTAACACAAAGAACTCCCAGGGCTCTCCCGGTGTGAGCCAAACAATCCAACCCCAATTCCCCAGGCTCTCCGTCCTCTGCTCCGACCAACTGACCGTCCCTGACCTCCTGAAACGCTGCCTGCAGCCCAGCAGGAGCTGGACAGGGTCTGCAATCTTAAGGCAACGTGTCCCAGAGCTCCACAGAGAGCTGGACACACACAGACCTCCCTGCAAAGAGTCTCGAGACAACTCCAGCTCTCTTTGGGGCCAATTCTCTTCTCCCTCAACTCAGAGTAAACCCAGAGCCAAACACTGGGGCTGCACCAACACGAGGCCTCACCCAGACCTTTCACCTGCTGCTTGCTGTAGCCAAAATGTCCCTACAAATCTCTCCTCGTTCCAGACGCCTTCGGCACGGCTCGTTCCGCTCTCCTCTCTCTCTCTCTCTCTCTCTCTCTCTCTCAGAGTTTGTGTCTCTACACAGAAATAAACTTCCACCATTTCCAGCTCCTCAGCACCAGCATTTCAACAGCACCAGAGCAATCCACGTTTCCAGAAAAGTGTCAGTGCATGCAAATATCACATACAGAACATCGAGAGTGCTGGGAGATGATACCAAGGGTAGAGGTGATCACAAGACAGCACACGTTTAGTTTTTATTAAAAATACCAAACAACTCACTCTTACTGTAACTATGCCACTTAGATTATCACCCTAACCTGCACAAGGACAGGTGCTTTTCCTCCAACTATTTACCTACCTAGAAAAAAAGAGAAATATCAAGCACACACATTTATACTTCCTCAAACTTGGCAGGCATGATTCATGTGAGGGGGAAAGGAGGGCTGGGGGAGGTTGTACACCGGGGCTAGGGCAGTGGAATACAAAAGAAATAGAAAACATCACATGCATCATCACCATCAGTAATCAACCTGATGAAAACAAACCCAAAATATTAGATGGATTCATGTATGGCATCCACTGAAAATCTCAAACCCTAAGCACACCGAAGCTGGCAAACATCTTGTGCCACTTCACCTAGGTCCACACACAGCATCAGCAACTAAGATCAAACAAACCTTGAAAAGAAAGCAAAAGGAAGAATAAACCAGCCTGGAGACAAACAATCTTCCACAAACCACTTCCCTGCATTATTTTCAAACACATTTTTACTCTTAAAGCAGTTTCAGAAAGGAGTGGGGGAGAAAGAGACCCACTACGAGTTTGTGGTCTTTTTTTTTTTCAAACTGGCTCAGCACCAGCACCAGCTCAGAGAGAGGGAGAGAAAAATAATTCTTCAAACACGATCCTTGGTACTTGATTAAAACGTTGCCAGCCAGCCGAGGGAACCCTGGGCTGCCAGAGGGTTCCAAGTGGAGTGGAACATGGTGCTGCTCATGGTCCTCCTCATCCTCCTCCCCTGCTACGAGATCTGCTCCGTGGGCCTCATCTGTATATCCCCGATCTGCAAGAGACCAGCATGAATGGAATTCTGCTCTGGAATTCTGCTCTGGAACCCTGCTCTGGGCGCTGCTCTGGAACCCTGCTCTGGGCACTGCACTGGGCACTGCTCTGCTGCACCAGCCTGTGAGCAGGAATGGGCCTGATTGACTGAGCTGGGAGGAAAGCAGAGGTGAATGGGCCTGCTCTGCCTTTAGCAGGGGGCAAAAGCTCAACTATGCACAGAGAAGGACAGTGGGATTTTTTATCTTTTAAAGCCAAGAAAAGCCAGTTATCCCCAGGGATGCAGTGTCAGGGGGCAGGCCTTGCTCCAGGGAGCAGAGTTCACCCGAGATGCTGCGCAGCCCCTCACGATCAAAGTCTGCTTTCACAACAGAACTCTGCTGCTGCATGTGCTGAACAGCAACTCTGCTCGGCTCCTGCTGCCTCCAGCCCAAAGCTGGCTGAGTATTTCTTGTTCCACAGGAGCAGAGTCCCTCTGGCAGCACAAGCATCTCACACTGGGGGGGACAGGTCCAACACATCATTTGGCCACTGGCAGAACCCAAGACTCTCAGCAAACCTCAGATGGCACCATCCAAAAGGGCAGAACGTGCCCCCATCCTTCACATTCCCCCTGCCTCGCAGAGCCCTTTTCCGGGATCGTGGAATCACAGAATATCCCAAGCTGGAAAGGACCCACAGGGATCATCCAGTGCAGCTCCTGGCCCTGCACAGCCACCCCAACAATCCCACCCTGTGCACCCCTGGGAGCGTTGTCCAAACACTCCCGGAGCTCTGGCAGCCTTGGGAATGTGCCCATTCCCTGGGGAGCCTGGGCAGTGCCCAGCACCCTCTGGAGGAAGAATCAGAGCCAGCTCAGCCTTTGCTGGATCCACAGGGATGTGAAGAGGCTGAGAGTGCAACCCCAGAGCCCCAGCAGGGCCACCCCAGAGCCCCAGCAGTGCCATCCCCGAGCTGCCAGCTGGGAAGCGTAAACAAACGTGATCCCTGCTAATCCCCAGCCGGGCTCTCCCTAAGCTCCCAGCTGATCCAGCGGCGGATCAGGCGGGCCAGGGCAGCCCCCAGCCCCGGCAGCCCCAGCCCCAGCCTACCTGTACGTGAGGAGGGGCACTGAGGACATAGATGACAGCGTTGGCCATGTCTTCAGCCTTGAGACACTGCAACGACAGCAAAGGGCTCTCGGTCAAAGGGCACCACAGAAAGCTCCCCACGAGATCCCTGCTCTCCTGCCCGTCCACAGCGAGGTCAGACAGCGTCACTGGGCACGTCCAGAAGGTGCAAGCCGGCAGGAAATACCCAATCCATTAAAAATTTAACGGAGGATGTGTCTGGTGCTGGTAATTCTTCGACTGCTGTGAATAACCTCACTGCTGGCACAGTAATTCTGCCAGGCCGGGCGCTGCCATCCTTATCAGGAATTCCCACAGGAAATCCCGTGCCACCTGCAAGGCAGCACTTCTCCTCGTGCTGGCACCTTTGCTTGTCACATCTTCTCTGCAATGAAGAAGTCACAGCCTGAAAAATGGCAAAGCTGACTGATACTTATTTACAGAAGCATCAAAATGAAAGGGAAAATATAAGGAGCTGGGAACTGAACCCAAATGAAAACCTACACAGTGTGCAAACACCAGTGCAAAATTTGAGGTTTGAGGGCTGAGATTGGAGAGCACTGGGCACTCTCTGGAACCATTAGCCAGGACAAAGACTGTTCAATTATAATCAGAGCCACTTCCCTGTTTCCATTCCTCCAAGTCCTACCCGAATGCTCTCATAGGTTGCAGCAGCTCTCTCGGGGTCGTTATCATGAAGTTTAAAAGCAAATCCTGTTTCCACCAGTCCTGGAGATATGCACTGGAAAAAAGCAGAGCACATCCTAATAGGATTTGTAATTCCCCTTCAGCAAAAGAATAAAATAAAATAAAAGGAGAGAAAACTTTTTAGCACTGAAAAAGCAAAAAAAAAAAAAAAACCAATCAGAAAAACATTCATTTTTCTGTTATTCTCCTTTCCCACTCATTTTTTAAGGGAATAGTTGAAGTGAGCAGACTTTGCCTTCATGATTATTGTGGCAGGTACCTCTGGTGGGTGCTTCCCTCCTCACACCCCAGAGGGACAGAGAAGCAAAGAAAACCATGGAAAAGCCCTGACTGAGAGCAGAGAGCCCAGCTGAGTGCCTCCCTCTGCTGATGTGACCCCCCCAGCAAGCACCTGCCCCCAAAAAATCCCTCCCCAGAAAAGGCCCTGTGCCCCAACCCGCCCGGCAAAGTCTCCCACAGGATTTCCTGACCATTCCCAGTGTGCTGAGCACTATTTTTGCATCCCCTCCGCTCTTTCCCAAAGGGGAAAATCTGTGTCCCATGGAACGTGCCTCCCAGCAGGGCAGGGGGAAGCAGGGGCCCCTCAGCACTCACTGTGGCTCGGATGTGGGTCTTGGCCTCCCGCAGCTCCTGCCGCAGCCCCTCGGTCAGCGCTGTCACCGCGTACTTGGTGGCACTGTAAAAATGCACCACGGACTGGGGCACCACGCTGTGGCCGTTCATGCTGGGGAGAGAGCACAGGGGACAGCGCTGGCAGCTGGCACGAGCCAGCAGGACAGAGAGCATCACAATGAACCCACAGGGAGGCTGGCAGCAGGGAACAGACACCACCGCAAGCCCCCCTCAACACAACTCAAACTTCCTGAGCAGCTCCAGAAATCAGTCTTCACAAGTGGCTCATATCATCCTCTTCTCCCTGGTTTGGTATCATCCTTTTTCTCCCTGGTTTGGTATCATCCTTTTTCTCCCTGGTTTGGTGTCATCCTTTTTCTCCCTGGTTTCGTCTTTCTTGCTTTAGACCAGCAAGGATTAAGTTTGAACTAACAACCACCACAGTCCTTGGAAAACCCCATCAGCACCACAGCAAGCTTGAAACTCCAGTGCTTAAATCCTTCCTGAAAGGCAGGGAGGAGGAGGAAGCAGCCCCCATGGCTGACCCCAAGCAGTGCTTAAATCCTCTGTGTGCTGCAGGGCAGAGCAGAAACCCCCGAGGCTGATCCCACACCCTGCTTTGTTCACCTGTTAATGTTAATTATGTGCCCATCGTCAATGTTCCTCTCCTTCATGGACTGATAGGCCTCCCGGGTGCAGATGCTCACAGCCATCACATTGAAATGAGGGGGGAGAAAAGAAGAAGAAATGAAGCCCAGCAGCCCTGCCTGGCACCCCTGGATTTGCCCCTCGTGTGCCCAAAGCCTGGGATATCAGTTCCAGCCCCTGGTCCCTGGCAATTCCCAGCAACACCAGGACAGGGAATTGCTCATACAGCCCACACCCCGAGCTGGGGGCTGCAGCCACAGGGGCAGGGGGTGCACAGACAGCCAGAGAGAGCAGAAATCAATGGACTTGATTGTTTTAGGGGCAAGTGTGAGGGTAAAGCCCAAACTAAGGGAGAGCAAAGCCCCTCCCCACAGGCAGGAGGCAGCGCCGGTGGCTCTGTCCAGCACCGAGCACTCCGGGCTTTGGGCAGCTGGCACGGCACTCACAGCAGGTAATTAGGTCAGCTCGTTAACGAGGAAATCCCCAGATCCTGCCTGTCACAGCGCCAGCAGCTCAGAGGAGGCACCGTGGCCACCAGAGAGCTCCCAGGGCGCATGAACCAAAGATCACTTGGTGCCACAGGGAACACCAGAGCGGGCAACTCACCCCAGGGGTGTGAAAGCCACCGAGCTGTCCGTGCCTGCTGACATTCTCCTCAGCCCTAACTGCCAATTTACCCAGTCCTTTAGCATTCAGAGCATTCCAGGCTCTTGCTCTTTGGACCAGCACTTCCCAGCGTGCCCTGGCTTGGTTAAACTCAGCCCTATCACCTCCACAGCCATTAACGCACAGCTGCCTCCAGCGCTCCCTGACCATAAAACACAGAGTCAAAGCTCCGGGAAGGTAAAGATAAGGAAATTCTCCCAGCTGGAATACAAAGGGCCCAGAGATCCGTGCAGGACTGATGAGCACGAATCTCAGCAGCAGTGCTGATTGCTCGGGTGGCTGAGATTTGGAAGGGGGTTTGCTGAAGGCCTCCAGAAAGGGTGTGACCATCCCCTGGCAGGCCCCATCTAACACTGTGTCACTTTGCCAGCTGAATGAGCAGGACAGCAGGGTCTGAACACAGTGCAGTGAGTGAAATCTCCAGGAAGAACTGATTTTCTGATGAATCAGAAGGCAGGTGCCACTCTAAATGGGTGGAGCAGCAGGAACGAGGCCATGTGGACAGCGAGGGATGGAGAGGGGAGAGGGCTGGGGATCATCACTGGGAAAATAATGAACAAGAACGGGGCAGGACAACTTGGACTTGCTGGCACAAAAAGACAGGCAGGAGAGGGCCGCTGGTGTGGAGAAAGGGCTGGAGCTGAGAGACGCAATTACTGAGCAGCACAAAGAGGAGCGGGGTCAGCTCAAGGATCTTCCGGTCACTGCTTTTGTCTCGGTCCTTATTCCCCATTCACTGCCAGAGGCCATCCCTGAGGGTTCTGTCTCGGCCAGAGATAAACAGGGCGTTTATCTGATCCTGGGAGTACCCAGGCAACACAAGTGGAGTCGTCACCCCCATCCGAGTGCACTTTGGCCAAGCACAGAGTCGCTGCTGGGCACCTCGGCCATCACACCTGGAACTGCAGCGATAAATCTTTAACCCGGGAATCCACCCGGGCCGTGCAAGGAGGAAAACGTGCAGGGAGGGCAGCAGAAAGGCCCCTCAGCACTGGAGGGAGCTCAGAGCAGGCAGGGCATGTGCAAGCTTTGGGATTCCACAGCAACGTGGACGGGGGAAGCAGGAGTCACCCACTGCAGCCTGACCCAGTCCTTTGGGATCTGGATCTGGACGACTGCTGGTGTAGAAACCCTTCATGACAAACAACATCCCTGCCCCAGGATGCCCCAGCCCACCAGGTAGCTCGATTTTGGAGCAGTCACTCCCAAGTGCCCCCCCAAAGGCCACTAGAGGGTAACACCGTCCCAAAGCCCGTGACTCACGGAGCAGCCATTCCTGGCATGGGCAGTTACAGCATTTTGACAGCTCCTGGCAAAGAAAGGATCCCAATCAACAGCCCCATGGGAAAGTCCAGAGCCCTGTGATAAAACCCCACGGTACAACAAAACAACTGGCTGGAAGGCAGCTGAGCTGGGATGGCCTTTTCCCACCAGCACAGGCTGGATTTTGGGGTGAAATCCCATTTCAAAACGCGGAACAGGCACTGAGGAGCCTAAAAACACGGCTGGAAAATGAGCAAGTCTGTATCACCCCGAGGCTGCTGTCACAAACATCCATGCAAGACATTCTTCTGCCTCGTTCCTGTTTTGAGGAGGAAAGGTTCAAAGGTCCCCTGGCAAGGATGGCCACCACACCTGGGCCCTGCTCACTGCCCGGGCAGCAGCTCCGTGACAGAAACCACGGTGCCACATCTCCCAGCAGTTATCGAGTTCCAACTGCCAGATTAGAGAACATAGAAGACCCTGTTCCTAGAAGCGCTCAGCATTTCTCTTCCCAGAATCAGCCTTTTCCACGGCATCCGGACGGGTAGCCCAGCTCCAGAGCACATATGGAGATGCAGCTCGCAGCAAACACATCCCTGCACAGATGGTTTGGAAAAGCAAGAACACAGCCTGGCTTGTCAATGAATAATGCCAAGAATCAAACCCATTCCGTGTCTAGGGGAGCGAGAGGATGTGTGCTGCAGCCCTCTGTGCCCTGAGCAAGGGAAAATGGGAAGTTCAGCTTGAATTCCTGGCTGGAAAGGTCAGTGGGTAAAACGCGAAGGAGCTGCCGCAGCCCCGGAGCCTGGCTCAGCGCGTGCACAGCACCCAGCCCAGCTCCTGCTGCCGATCAGGACTTTGCTCCAGCCTCACAAATCAGTGAGAAAATGGGGGAAGCTGTGAACCAGGGGAGGATGGGCTCAGAACCTGCCTGAGGTGACACCTTCCCTCCTGCACCCACAGCAGATCTGCCGGCTGGCGAGGCAGGGCTCTGTGCTGCTGTAAAGCAACACATCCACGGTTCCAAACATCTCCCTGCAGCTCCCACCTCGGGAATAAATATCAGACAATAAAGAACTGGAACATTAGAAAAGGAGGGGAACAAGTAAATGCTAACATGGCTTTGACTGTTAGAGATAAAGCAAGAAGGAGGATACTGAGAGGGGAAACTGGAAGGAGACAGAGCCTCAAAGCTCATAAAAAATGCATGGAAGCAAAAATCAATTTACCAAAAGGAGAAAAATGCCTTTAATTTAAGGCCCTAATGCCTCCTAAATCGATGGATCGATGGCTGTTTGGAAACTCTTCCCATCCTGCAGCCCAGAGGTGCCCTGGAACTCTCCAACAGCACCTCCCAGCGCGCTGCTCTCCGAGGAAGCTCGGGAAGGAGCCTCCCTGCTCCCACACAGCTCTGCCAAGCCCAGCGGCCTGTCAGAGCTGCTGGCAGCCCTCCCTGTCCCACCCCTGCGAGGGACACGGGCCTGGCCGGCGCTGCCCTGGGGCTGGGGTGCCTTGGCAGGGGGAAAATGGCCCTGCAGAGCCCCCCCAGGCCCCGCCACGGCGCCTGCACGGCCTGGAGACACAGCCGCGTCCAGGAGACACTTCCAGGAGACATTTCCAGGACACATTTCCATGCAGCCACAAAGCAGGGGCGCAGAACAAAAGGGGAAACGCCGCTGAGCTGTTTCTACCCCTCAGCAGCAGCACAAAAAGCAAAGCCCAGGCCTGTCGGGCTGCCCAGGCCACGGCGGGTGAGGCGTTTGGCGCTGGAGCATCCCGGGGCTTTGCCTGTACGCTGGAGGTGGGAGGGTTGAGCGATTAACACCGAAATCAGGAGCCAAGCCAGCACAGGGAGAGAGCTTGGGTGTCTCAGGCTGCTCCCAGTGCTACAACAGCACTTTTGCCAAGCAGCGGGAGCGGAGAGAGCCATACGGATCATCCCCAGGAGTCAAACATTCCCCCAGCCCGGTCTCCTAACGCTGCCCTTGTGGGGTCACCACCCTGCCTCTCCTCCCACCCGTCCCAGCCCCAAGCAGCACCCACAAGCAGGGGGACCCCACGGGCTCCCAAACTTTGAGCCACTGTAAACACCAACGCTGGAGTGTCTCTTACAGGACAATCCCCATTCCAAAATCCTCCTCCCTAAAAGCGGTGGAAGGTCAGATAAAGGGAGCACTTCCAGCTGAGCAGCCAGGGAAGGGAACATGGATTGGGGAAGGGCTTTCAGCTGGGAAAAGCCACAAGTCCCCTCAGCCTGCCCACCTGACGAACAAAGACAAAGGAGCACGAGGGACACGCAGCATCCCCGACGGATCCACGCACGACACGGTCCCAGGGACCAGGACAAGGAGTCTCCAAGGCCTGGGTGACCCCCAGGGCCGGCTCACAGCAAGCCAGGGCCGGGCAGTGCCCTGCTGGACACCAGCTCGGCCTCAGCTACACTTCACTTCATTTTCTTTAAAGCCTCCATGGCAACCGGGGCCGGGGAGATGTGGCTGTGCAGTGACCCAGGCTGGGCAGCCCACAGAGCCTGGCTGGGCACACAAAGCTGAGCTGAGCTCGCTTTGGCTGCAGTCACGGCAGCCAGCAGTTGGGCCAAAATCCTAACAAGAACTTAATTAGCCAGGATATGGCAGCTCTTGCCCTGGCAGCAGGAGTCTGAAGCCTCAATGTGCTTCTTTGTTTTGCTTTACACAGCCCCCGAGACCACTCTGCAGGAACAGCCAGGGGAGCTGACACATCCCAGCTGACTCCACTGTTGGACACAGTGGCCCTGAGCCTACAGCTCCAAACAGCTTTTCAGACATGTCCTTCTCTTCACTGGGACAAGCTCTCAGAGCTGCTGGAGGTGGCACAAGGACTACTCACAGCCACGAGTCCCACTCCTGCTCCTGTGAGGAAAACACTTCCGTGCCCAGGAGGAGGTGGGACGGGAGGGGAGATCCCTCCATGAAAGGCTCCTTCAGCACCTCACTGGCCAGAGCTGCAGGAAGGGACACTGCAGGGACACCCAAACCATCCTGAGGTGCCACAGCTGTGGCTGCCACTGCTGTGTGCAGAAAAGGGCCCTCACATAATGACAAAAAATGGTGAAGTCATGGGAAGATGCCCAGCAGCACCTCAGGGCAGGAGGACCCGGGGAGAAGGTGTAAATGGGATGGGCCACGTGCACAACTCCCATTTCAGCACACGAAATGCTCTCATTCACACCCAGCCCTAACCACATTATGGGCAGAAAATTAAGCCATGAAGACAAAAAGCATTACAGCTTTTTAAGCCAAAAAGAATGTGCCCATTTTTACGACCCACTGCCACAACTAACAGGATTAGCTGCAGAAGCCAGCGCTTGGCATTCCATTTCCTGCTTTACTGAAGAAAAAAAAGTGAGGCTCTTCACCCTTCAGAAAGCCAGGGAGCTAAAGGAAAAGTGCTTCTTCGTCCCCATCCTCCGCAGCGAGGGCTCAGCAGGGCAGGATGCCCTTCCACTCCCCAAGCAGCAAACCCAGGCCTTGTCAGAGCAGGCTGGGGAGCAGATCCTCAGCTCTGAAGTGAGCAGATGGTGGCCAGAAGAGACAGAAATGTGGCCCAGCTCCTGCTCCCTCGGGGGGATACTCACGTCTATCATGGTCCTCCAGCCCTCCGTCTTCCCCGAGAGCAGCGGCTCGGGCCGGGCCAGCCCCGCGTTGTTGATGCAGACGTCCACCCCCTGGTGAAGGGTCTTGATGGCCGAGAACATGGACAGGATCTCCTCCTCGTTGGACAGGTCACACTTGTACGGGATCAGCGTCCCCGGGTAGCCGGCGCTCTGGCACTCAGCTGCCAGCTTCTGGGGGAGAGAGAGGGAGGAGGGCAACAGCCATCAGGAAGGGAAAAACGACCATCAGGAAGGGGAAAAAAAACAGCCATCAGGAAGGGGAAAAAACAGCCATCAGGAAGGATGGAAACAGCCATCAGGAAGGATGGAAACAGCCATCAGCCTCCTCTCCCCGTGGAGCAGCTTATCCAGTCATTTCCTGAAAAACACACCTCAGGGCTAACACACCCCGGGCTGAAAAGCAGGCACTGGGGAAGAATCACTGTGATGCTAATTAAGAAAAAGGAGGTATCGATATCCAGGAGAAGCTGAGAGCTTCAGCCTTTGAGTTATTGAACTTGAGGACACTCTCAGTGCTGGTCCCTCACCCTGGGCAGCCCCGCTCAAGGTGAACGGTGCTGGCAAAACACAAATAAATCCTGCCCTGGCACCAGGCTCTGAGTCTGCCACACTGGGAAAGGATGTGCCTGACAATTCCTCGTTAGCCACGACCCAGAGTTACTCCAAATATCCCAATCTTTTGTCAGGCTGGGTGACACAAAGCCAAGGAAAGGCCAGGAGCTGCTGCTGGCCGCCTGCGCTGCCGCCACCGCCACCGCATCCTCCCAAGGATGCCCTTTACCCCTGACACTAATGAGAAGCAGCATCTCCTCCCTGATGTGTCACAGCAGTGACAGTGACAGCTCCCAGCGCCAGGCAGGAGCCACATGATGTCTGGCTCCTGCGGGGAGATGGACTCTGGCTACAAACGTCCACCAAATCACTCGAACGCCGTCGCCCGCGGCGGTGTCACCGACAGCCACATTTCAGCGGGTGCAATAAAGCCCAGCTCCTCCCTGCATTCCAAGGATTGCAATTCCCAGCCTTTCATAAAAGGAGGAGCGAGGCCCAGCACAGGAATCTCCTGGATACGTTTGCACACGAAGGTGGCTGCGGAGCAGCTCCGAGCTCAGGGTTCCTGCCCTGCAGAAGGACAAATGTCAGCCCCTCCCCAGCCTTCCCTGCACCCCCACCACGTTCATTTGAAGCACTCTGGGGCAAGTGGCTCTGTCTGGTAAATGATTTTCATGTTTCCCAATAGCTGAGCCCACCACAGAGCTGGACCAAGGCCCTGAGCAGGGAGCTGCAGCTTTGCTGCTCCACCTTTCCCGGCAACCCGCAGCTCTCACGGACCACGGGCCAGACCCAGCGCGGGGCTGAGCTCTGGTGCAGGAGCTGCTCTGCTGCCTGGCTCCCAGCACAGGGAAGGCACTGCAGTAACACAAGAATGATTATTATTGCTCTCACAGCACCAGGCGAGGAGGGGACGGACGTGCCGAGTTCAGCGGAGATCGATCCATCCCAGCAGCATCAGGATCCCCGGAGAGCCCTGCTCGGGCTGAGCTGACAACATCTCTGCCTGAACAAAGGTGCCCCTGGGACTGAATCCTACCTCTCTGTGCCCTCCTGGGGCTGCCTGCACTTTGCCATACAGGCAACCTTGTTGATGATGTGCTGATAGGAGTGGAAAAATATATTCCTTTTCACCGTCGCAGCACACACTTGAAAAAACAGTCAAGGGGGGGGAAATGTGCAAGAGCAGCATTTAGAAAATTCACAGCAGTACGAAGGGCTGCTGGAAGGTTCTAAACTGCTCCAGGGATGGGGCCTTGTTCCTGCAAAGACACTGGAGGGAAAAAGGGGCAAAGGGACCACGAACTGGTGCGGGAGTGCGAACCTGGCAATGCCAAAGATGTTCAAAGGTGAGAAACACAGGCACAAGGGGCTGGGAGGAATCTCCCAGAGCAGGACCCGTGCCAGGAGAGCTGGCTGGAGGAAGAAGGGCTCATCAACGTGGACAGGAAAGGACAGCCAAGCTCATGGACAGCCCAGAGGGACACAGGGCTGTGTCTCACAGCTCCGTTTCCACCACTGGGAGAAATCTTTCCCTGCTCAGTCCAGCCTCTTGCTGGAGGCAGACACAGACAAAGGAGCAGAGGGAACAAGGGGTGTGATTAGCTCTGGGGTGACCCTGCTGGAGCAGGGAGGTTGTATCAGATGTCCCACTGTGGTCCCTCCTACCTGACCATTCTGGCTGCGGGCTCTGGGCAGCAGCGCTTCCGGTGCTGGAGCTGCCCATCGTTGTATCCCATGCAGTCTCCAGGTACACCAGCAGAAAGGGAGAAAAGCCTCTCTGACACAACTGCCCAGGACAATCAAATCCCTCTCAAAACCTTTCTTTCCCTGGCTGGTGTCTCGCCGCCTCCAACGAGCCTCAGCACGGATCCTTTCATCTCTCAGGCTGCACTTGTGCTAACAAATTCTCTTTGAAAAGCAGGTGCCGAACGCTGCTGACACCCAGGCAGGGCTGAACGCGCTTCAACCATCTACAGATAAAGAGTCATCACAGACTCTTCAAAGAAACATCAACTGCGGGCAAGTTTGCGAGAGACTTTTGAAAAGCAACTCTCGGAGCTATGGAGCTCGCGGAGCTGTTTTTCAGAGCATCCATTAAGTCACTCAAGTGATGCTCGTCCCACTTTGAGCACACCACATGCACAAGGAGGGAAGAAAAAGAGAAAAAAGCCGGTTTTCCAGATTCCATAAACAATTTGAGAGTGACCAGGTAGTGCAACAGCAATACAGACGAGGCCAGTGCAAGTCCAGCAGCTGGAGATGGAAATCTGAAATAAGAATTGTTTGGGTTGGAAGGGACCTTAAAGCTCATCCAGTTCCACCCCCTGCCATGGGCAGGGACACCTCCCACTGTCCCAGGGTGCTCCAAGCCCTGTCCAGCCTGGCCTGGGACACTTCCAGCATATCTGCACACACCGTTATCTGTGGATGCTTGGAAAGGGACAGCCAGGTGCTACCCAGCCTGGAAGGATGCCTCACATTCACGGGATGGGTCTGCTGTGTTAAGAAACCACCAGCTCTCCCCAGAAGGGGTTAATGCTCTCTGTGCACAGGGGGCACAGTGCCCTGCACTTACATTCAGTCCTGGTAAAATGGTTCTATGGAACTAATTGATATAAAAATGTTGAGGGACTCTTAAGGGGAGGGGAAAAAAGGGGAAAGAGTCACGTAGGGCTTTATTTGGCAAACCATCCCAGTAACTTCAGACACATTTAGTTCAGAGAGATTAAAGCCAGAAGAAGCCATTAGGTAATTTTTAATCTAACCTGCCATTCATCACAGGTACTTGTGTCCTACTGACTGAGCTCGTGCTTAAACACAGAGCTGCACCAAGAAACCAACTGGAAAAGCACCGAAGTCACCCCAATTACTTTTGCTAGCTAAAGGAAATGAAGGAGAAAAATTCTAACAAAGAGCATCACAGCTGTGAAAGAAAACTGGGGGCTTACAAACCCTTTCATTCCACTGATTGGCAAGTCTGAAGCTGCTTTTAATTAAGATTTAATAACAGTACAGCAGCATAATAGACATGTACAGTGAATAAAGCACTGGAGTGAGGTTTATTTATTTATTTCCACAGCGCTCTGTGACCATGAGCGAGATTCAGAGCTGTGTCCCCACTGTCAGATGGAGAGAATCACACTGACCACCCCTGGCCCACATGATCCCAGGGTAAATATTACTGCACATTTCTTCCCAGGCACTGGAGCCAGGCTCCTGCTAAGCTGGGTCTGGCTGAGCCATCACCACGTCTTCCCAGAGCTGGGAGCTGTCCTCCCAGACTGCTCCAGAGCCTCGCTGCTCTTCTCCAAGCCCTCTCTGCTCCCTGCACTTCCCCAGCAGTTAAACATCCCGGGATATGTTTTTCTTAGCTCACTTGACTTCCAATTTCCAGCGTCACACCCGAGCCAAAGCGGCCCAGAGGTCCCTGCTACCTCCAGGCGCTCACACAGTCCCTCCTCACGTCAAGGCACTTTTAGTTTTTCACTTCTTGCTCCAGGCTGTCGTGGGGGAGGAGGAGACGCTGCTGTCACCATGACAGCTCATTAGAGCAATATCTCTGCCTTACTCTGAGCTGTGCCTGTCCTAAACCCAGCCCCGCAGAGCCTGCCCTTGAGCTCAGCCTGCCCAGGGCAGGTTCCCCTCCACGGAGACGCTTCCCTTCCCTCCTCGAGCAGCCCCAGCGCCGTGGTTAAGGCTGAAGCTGCTGTCTGGCTGCCCACGGAGCTGCAGCAGCCCTGGGCAGCCTTCAGAGACCGAGCAGAGCCGAGGATCCAGCGTCACCATTGGGGTCAGCGCCGGGATTGGGATCGCTGCCCGTTCCGCCGGCAGATTCCCGGGGCAACCCACGGACACCCAGCTCGGAGGGCAGAGCCGAGCCCCAGCTTCTGCCTGACACCCCCAGATCCTGGCACCTGCCTCTCGTGTCATCTCCACCTGGAAAAAGTGTTGTTTTAATTAAATCAAACCCTGCCTAATCTTGCAGCAGCAAAGGTCTGAGACGCCCTGGAAATTTAAGGTGCGATCAGAGGTCCGTGGAAACCAGCACGTACCCACCCTGAGTAAACAGATAACTGAGTACATCCCAGGTGAGCAGGACTCGGGAGCGCTCCTGGGGACACCCAGGACCCGTTCCCAGCCCTGACACGAGCCCTTCCCAGCCCCAGCACCCTGACAGAGCCCCAGCAGATGACAACGCACCGCGAGCTCCGAGCTGGGGGTCCCGGGCACCGACTGCATCCAGGGGCTGCACCGGGGCTGGGCCACTCCTCCAGCACCAGAACAGCGGCTCCCCAACGCCACAGCTCGGGATGGGCCTCTTCTCCTGGCAGCACCCCTCGGCATGGCCGTGGCCTTTCTGCAGGGCTGGCAGGGCCGGGTGTTCCGCGCTGTGCCCCGCAGTGGCAGCCCCACGGTCACTCCGGCTCCTCAGCTCCCGGCCTGTAATCCCCGAGGAATCCTCTTCTGGAGAGGCAGATTAATGCACGCCAGGAGGGGCCTGGGCCTTCCGCCACCAGCTCCCAGCGCTGCCCAGCTCCCAGATTCAGGTGGCAGGCGCTGAGTTTTATCCCAGCCCGGGCTGGCGGCCCCGGACAAGCGGACGAGGCTCCCGCGCGTCCCAGCCCGGCCGGCCGGAGCAGCGGGCGCCAGGCCAGCCCTGCCCTGGCCTCACACAGCTGCAGGTGCTGCGATCAAACATCTGCAGCCACGGCAGCCCCGCTCGGGGCCACGCCGGCCTAATCCCAGCTAAGATGGGCAGAGCTGCGGCTGAGCCGCGCGGGCCCGGCGGGGACAGAAATCCGGCATTTCACAGGGCCAGGGCGGCACAGACACACCTGGGGAGGCACAAACCCACCCTGTCAGCCGGGACATCCCCATCGGCACTGCCCACCGGGGCCCTGTCCAGGAGGGAGGGATAAAACTCAGCTTCAGCACAGCCACTGCTTTCTGCGGAGCTGAAACTATTAATAAAACACCGTCGTATTTTCTCCGCAGCACTGGGGCAGCTCCTTCCACACCTCTCTGTTCTGGGCACTCTCCTTAAACCCAAGACCAGCCAGAAAGTCCTCTCTGTGTCCAGCACTGCTCCTGCACAGCCTTCCCAGGACAGCTGCCAGGTTTTACACAGGGAAACTGAGGCACAGGACAGCCACCTGACCTTCCTTGCAGCACACACACCGCATCCCAGCTCCAAAATCCCAGGAAAGGCTCAGTTATTATTTATTTGTAGGGCTCTGAGCACGCCATGCCCTGGTATTGCTGCTCTATTGCAAAGGGAGCAGAAGAGCAGCAGAGAAGGAGGGGCTGCCACAAAGAGACATTTTTAAAGCACATTTTGGGGGAAAAAGAGGAGGCATCCAACCTGGTTTAAGCCCCCTGTGCTTCAAGGCTGAGGAAAATCGTGGGGGCAGCGAAGCATTTGTTCCCCTCACTCTGGACAGCAATTATGGGATCTGTGCTGTTTATCAGGAAAGGATCTGGTCAGGGACAAGTGGCAATAAAAGCACTTCAGAGGCCTTGAGCGCCCACCATCCCCGAGGCAAAGCCTTGGCCAAACACAAAACAAGCCCTTCCAGAGGCCAAGGAGACTCCCAAGGTCACTCACTCACAGGGGCCATGCCTTGGGATTATCCTGCCCGAAGCTGCTCCTCCTGCCTGGACATGGGGGAAACCTGGGGGAACAGCGCAGGGAGCCCACGCCAGCTCCTGGGCAGAGGGACAGACCCACCAGGGACACCACAGCCACACCCCAGGCACCCCGGGGGAGGCCAAAACAGAACCAGGCGACCTCTAAACCATCAATGATCTGCCCGCAAGTGATTCAATACCACACTCGGGTGCCGTGAAACAATTAGCTGTTAATTACCCTTCGCGGAGCACCCACGGGGTCCAGAGCCTCCCTGGCACCCCAGGGCTGGGCAGGGGTCATGGAAGTGACCAGAAAGCCCAGACTCAGCTCCTTCCTCCTCCTCCTGCCACACACCCAGGGTGCTGCCCACGGAGGAGAGCCCCGACCTCCTCAGAGACTGGGCTGCTCCAGCCTGCAGTCAATTGCTCAGCTTATCAAAGGCAGTTTCCCGAGCAAGATCTAACCTTGACAAAGCAGGCCCTGGTTATAAATGTTACCTTTGATCAATACCTGTCACAAATGCATTGGAATTAACTGGTTAAACCTTGTCTCTTAAGCCACGTTTATTGCTTCCTGCACGGCTCTGCTCTCAGCACGCCAGCAAAGACGGGGAAAAAATGGATTTCTCTCGGAACAGGACATCCATGGTGTCCCTGGGCACACCAGAGCAAGGCATCCAAGGAATGAACGAGCTGCTGGAAGGTTTCCAGTGACCTGGAGCAGGTGGGAGTGTCCCACCTGGAGCATCTCCCATCAGGCACAGCCCCAGCCACACTGCGGATCCAGGGCTCTGGCACCACGGGTGGAGGGAGAGCCCCTGCCAGCACTTCTGCCATTCTCTATAAATACAAAATAAATCCATTTTAATTGTAAAAAAACAAGCATCACTGCAAACCCCTTGGAAACAGCTCCCTGTCTCCTGCCTTCCCGTGCTCTGAGAGAAAAGCTGCAGAGTCCCTCAGTGCCTCTGAGCCAGACAAACCCTCCCAATTCTTCCCCACCCCAGGGAAGAACCCTTCAAAACAAAACTCGCATATCTCACTGAATAAAAGACCAGAGAGGGATTTGCCTGCCAAGGGGGGGTAAAATATTTTGTCCCATGCATGTGCAAATTCCCCCCTTTTTTGTGCAGCTGCAAGAAGTCGGACACTAAATACAAATTCCTGGAAAACAAGAGGAGCAGGGAAGCTGAAGAGCACCAGAGGGGCTGTAAATCTCAGTGAGCCTCTGCACCCTGGAGACGCCAGGACCAGCAAAGGGGTCCCTGTGAGGGTGATCATCTCCCAGGGAGCTTTTTTCCCCCAAAGCTGGGTCTTCCAAGCTGCTGAAAACGCTTGGCTGCTTCATTAAAGCTCCTGACTTGGAACGCGTGGCGGTGTCTGGAGAGCAGCAAACACTCACTGAGCACACGCCAGAAAGTCCTTGACAGCTGTTAGTACCTCCAGGCTCTGCATTTAAAACAAGCCTTCAACCTGAATTACCTCCTGGCATGCAAAAGGAAAATAAAGCCAGTTTAATTCTATTTTATTCCTCGACGTCTGCCTTTTAAAGTCACTGTCTGATGACCCACACGAAGAGTCTCCGGTCGCAGAAGCAGCATGAGTGGGGAGCACGGGGCTGCTTGGGAGCAGAGAGGGAAACGTGGCCAGTGGAGCCACTGGAAGGGAAAAAAAAAGATCCTTCTGCAGGTTTTTTTTTTGGGTTTT
>VXBT01004140.1:26754-44118 GCA_013400235.1 Oriolus oriolus | reverse complement strand
CCCGGACACGCCCTCCGTGCGCTGAGTTTGCCCGGGCTCGGCCCGAGCGCCCCAGACGGGAGCGGGGTTGGGGTTTTCCCTTCCCCGGGGAACGGAGCGCAAAGGGCAGCTCGTGATGCGGCACAGCCTGAAAAGCCTGGGATGGAAGCTCGCAGCAGTGGAGAGGGATAAAACGGGTGTGGAGAGAGGAGAGGACAGAGCAGCGCAGTGAAGGGGCTCTTATCCCCCTCCCCGGGGTCAAGGATGCTCAAATAATTCCCAGAAACGTGTGAGGAAATAGAATAATTGAAACAGAAGAGGCAGAAAGCACAGGTATTTAAGTGATGAAAGGTTGGGATTTAACAATCCCCCCAAAACAGCCCAAGCTACACCCTCCAAATACAACCCCCTCCCCAAAGCGTGCTACCAGGATTTCCAGAGCAGAGCCCCTGCCAGCTCCGTGGCAATCCCTTATCCCAGCTCCTGGATGCAGAACAGGTGCCTGATGGCGAGCAGTGCCAGGTTGGCACCGTGCCCCAGACACAGCCGGGCCGTCGGGGTCCCCGCCGGGCTGGCAGCGACTCCACCATCCCCAAACCACAGCCCTGGAGCAGCACAGAGCTCAGCTTTCAAGGATCTGTCCTTTCCCAGGCCAGCTTTCCTCACCTCACACCCACCTCCACCCACCTGAACCGCAGGCACTGAGCACTCCAAGCACAAACACAGACGCCCACCTTTACTATGCGTATTAATAAATATTCTTTATTTAAATTTTTGCACATTGCGCTTTAACATATTACATCCAAAACATTTTGCAAATGGATGTCTACTTTGTAAAATCTTATATTCAGCTCCTTGTCATTCTGTACAGAATTATAGGTACAACATTACTTTGCCACTAGTTTGCTTTTTGTAAGTCTCACAGGAAGAGAAACATTGAATGAAAAGAGATGGCTTAAATTAGAAGAGAGGCTTGCACAGCTACTCAACTAAAGATACAAGCCTGGAGAAAGAACAAAATTAAGGAAATCACCTCCACCAGCCTCCCCCACAAAAGAAAAACCAAGAAAAAAAAAAAGGAATCACATTAATTTAAGATAAAATTTTGCCGTAAGTCACTAAATTAAGTTTGGAAGGAGAAGGCGCAGTAGTCATCTCGAGTTTCAGTGACAGACAGAGTTGGATTGGGTTCAGTTGGCCCCAGCTGTTGCCAGCCAGCTGTTGCAGACGGGCCCCTTGTGATCGTTGAGGCGACAGTACTTGTTGAACTTCTCCTTCAGGTGCTGCCGGTACTGCTCCCGGTTGCTGTAGAAAGACTTGTTGTTTGCCATGAAGGATTGGATTTCATCCTGGGAGATGAACAGTTCCTCATCAGAAGTGCATTCTGACTCATCCTGCAATGAGAACAGGGATTTCAGAGCTCCAGCAGTGCCCTCCTGTGCAGCACGGCCGTCCCCAGCCTTCCCTGCCACATCAGCCCGAGCGGCTGATCCGGACACCGGGCTCACACACAGGGCTCTGCTGGGTTTGGGGTGAGAAGCAGCCAATTCAGTCACGAAATGGATCCAAATCAGCTTCAGTCTTTGCACATTCCCATGGGAAGTGGATGGATTTTATTAGAGGGTTTTGGGAAAAAGGTGGGAAAAGAAAAAGGGAAAAAAAGGAGGGGAAGGAGAGAAAAATGGAGGGGAGGGAAGATGAAAAGAGAAAAGGAAGGGAAGAAAAGGAAAAAGTGAGGAAAGAAAGAAGAAAGGATCTAAATAAGTGGAAGGACAAGGAAAGGAAAGGAGAGAGAAGAAAGCTGCCCAGGGAGCCTGCAGTGGGAAGTAACATTTGAGGCCTGAAGGCAGCAATAATGCCCACTTCATGTTACAGAATAATGCAATCCTGGACAATGAGCACTTACAACACCAGTTCTGTCACTGCATTCCAGGGACCATTTCTCCTCCTCTGCAAAGC
Organism: Oriolus oriolus; assembly: GCA_013400235.1. Lineage (NCBI taxonomy): Eukaryota > Metazoa > Chordata > Aves > Passeriformes > Corvidae > Oriolus > Oriolus oriolus. The sequence goes on along the minus strand of VXBT01004140.1, from coordinate 42,180 downwards.
ATTCGATTACAAACTTCCCAGGGAACGCGCACAAGCAAATGAACACTGGGGCTCCATTCCTCACTGGGAGTTGAGTTCTCAGCCCCACCCTCAGCTCCAAAGATTAAAGCAGGATGCTACAACCTAAAATCCAAAAGCAGTGGTTACTTACCAGGAGTTCCACTAAGCTTTTGGCACCTTTTCCAGTATCAGGGACAAGTGACATTTCTGTAGGTTCTGCAAACTGTGACACATTTTTCATATGCTCAAACCAAGGCAACTGCTGGCCGCTTTTGTCTGCGCTACAGCAGCTCTCAGCGTGTGTGTCTTTGGTCTTGTCGCGGTGAAACTCTGTGTGCGTGAGATTTCCTGAGGTCTCTCTGCTACCTGCATCTGCCAGACAGCTCCCAAGTTTCTGAATCTGAAATGGGAAAGAGCCTCGAATGAACTGCCAGCGGTGCTTAACATGGAATATTCAAGTTTTAGCTGGAAGCAGAGGGGAAAGAGGAAAGTTCAAAGGACAGCAAGGGTAGATATTTATTTTTAAACGTGTGCCTGGGGAGCTGGGGGTGGCACATTCACTGACAGTGAGTAAAAGTGCACATGCTTAGGAACATAGAAGAGACTCCACCACAACCTACTCCAGGAAGGACCTCAATTCCAGAACTTGGATGACAAGGGAACAGGAGATCCCTGCTGCCCCATTTTCAGCGTAAGTCTCCATCGAAATTTAAAATCCTTCTGTAACTACTTTCAAATGTAAGCATTTAGAGAAGCATCTGGCAGAGCCATGTTCCTTACGTGGTCATTCTCACACTTCAAAGCTTTACTTTTCTTTTTCTTCTTTTTGTTTTTGCCTTTTGTGTTACTCTCCTCTGCATTAGCCCAGCACTCCACACAGCTATCTCCATCCTCCTCCTTGTCGTCGCAGCGATGGACACAGGCATCGTCCCCTGCAAAACACAGCCAAGTTTCTCCTGAGATGCTGCAGCTCTGGGGGTATTAAAGCATTATTATCTTCTTCCCAAACCTACCATTTTCATCATGGTTGCAGATGCCCTCAGTGCAGGCCACGTCCGAGCCCTCCCGGGACCCTGTTTCGCTGCCCTCCATGCTCGAGGAGTAGCCACAGTCGCTGCCAGTACAGTGTGGAGATAAACCTGAGACAGAGGCCAAAATTACTGCCATCTGTAGGAACTGCTGCACATTCTTTAGTTATGCCTCTAACAAGAAAGAATTCAGAGAACCCCAGACCGGTTTGGGTTGGAAGGATCCTTAAAAACCACCTCGTTCCATCCCCCTGCCATGGGCAGGGACTCCTTTTTAAAAATGGGTGACCACTGTTCACCCCATAAATGGCAAATGCTTTTTAAAGATTAAAAATAACAACATTTAACATACCTTTCTTGATTTTAGGTGAGCCTAATAGGGTACCACTACTAGGACAAGTGCAAGAAGTGCTTTCATTAGCAACAATTACTTCTACACAGTTGTTGGCTTCTTCGGTGCTACCACAGGCTTTGCAGCTGCTTTCCGTGAAGTTTGAGTTCTCCTTCAAACAGAAACAAAAAACACTCTCAGGCACTGAAAGCAGCTCAGCCAGCATTTTTGTAAAGGATACTCTTTCCATGAGAAAAACCAGCTGACACTGACTGATAACAGCATTGCTTAGAATTCTTCACAAGTACAACACAACTAAACAAAACCCCAACCAATTTACCTTGACCTACAGTCACAGCCCATTAAGGTCAGCCAAGAGATTCTGAGGAATAATTGCACTTAAAGATTCCCCCTCTCCAAAAATTCCATGGTAATTGTCTACAAGCAGCATTTGAATCCCCAGGTTCTAAGTGATCTTTAAGAAACGATAGCTGAAAAATAGTCTGGCATAACCTGAACCTCAGATTTAGGATTTTAAAAAACCCCACCCACCAAACCCCCAAAAGCTGAGGAGCTCCAGGTAAACACTTTACAAAGACTCTTCTTATCTGAAAAAGGATTAAATTCCACCAGGGACCAAAATACAATAAAATCCCTCAAGAATTCTGCCATGGAACGGTGAGCTGATGGATGAAGCCCCAAAAAGCCCCAGCTATCCCACATTTACCTTTGCCTGATTGATTTCCTTCTCTTCTGCTGCCTGCAGAGGAGCAGGGATCTCACACACACATTTATTTTTCCGTCTGTTCTTCCGCTTTTGGCGTTTCTTCTCTTGTTTAAGCTCTCTCACTCTTTCTTCTTCTGAAAACTCTTCACAGAGCTGTTCCAATCGACTGATGCCCTGCACTTTTTCCACAGCCATCTGTTTACAAGAGGTTAGATCTATTTATAGAAGTTATCACAATTCAAGCTTTTACATTTATAAAAAATGGAGAAGGAGAAGAGCCAGTAATGAAGTCCCAGTAACACAACTATTGACTACAGGAGAAAAATGCCCACCCAGATGCAGCCACTTGGTTTAGATTGCTGGAAACTCGAGTATGGGGGAGCTCTGTGCTGCACCTATGGCCCACATTCACAATTTTCAGTGAGGAGCTGCAGATTTTAATGCATTGTTGGACCTGTGATACTCCAGCCCTGTGGGAGTTAAAAACCTCCAGGAACTAACCAGCAGAACATTCCGCTATGATCTTTCCCAAACTCATTTTCCTCCTCCTTCTCTGGTGTTTCAGAGGTTTTAGAGAAAACCGTCATCGTGAATGGAGGATAAACGTAATAAAAAATACCCACGTCATATAAACCATTAATTAAGTATTGGTATATGTTAAAGGAGCCACATGGAGCTCTGTCTGAAGCTCAGGATCCCACAGGATCAGAGTGCATTTGGAACAAGCTGAATGCAAGTTAGCAACCACTTTTGTAATTCAAAAAGCACATCCTCCAATTTTACTCATAAACCAACGAAAAGCTGTTGTAGCCTGAGCTACTGTAAATGCAATCAGGGAGAAAGCCAGAAATAACTGTGAATTAATAACACAGAAGGTTCAGTGTTCTGTAATGGGCAGCCTGAAAAATAAAGCAAGCCTCAATCTTTTATATTCCAGTTTATTCCACATGGCAACACACTCCAGTTGTGCTGTGCATGGATATCACCCAACTGAACAAGGGATTGACTGCAACACCCTCGGCACTCTTTCCAGCCCAATGTTAGAAAGCAGAAAATGAATTACAGTGACAATGGGCCCAGTTCCTGCAGCAATTCAAACACAAGTTGGACAAAACTCGATGTTTTTACCTCAAAGCTCTTGCGTAAAGCATCAACCCCCAGGTAAAAGAGCATCTGCCACGTCTGCTCCTCAGCCCGCAGCTTCTGCCAGATCCGGTGCAACCTCTCGTAGAGGTGGATGCCCAGGCAGGTGAGAACCTCCTCCTGGGCTATGTCTATTGTCTTGGCGTGCCTCTCTCTGCGTCTGGGGGAAAGGGGAACCAAAGCAGAGCATGGTTAGGGCAGCTGGAAGCCAACCAAGGGATCAAAGCGGGGCTGACGTGTTCTCTGGAGGTACGACTGCAGCTGTGTTTGCAGGAGCAGCCTGGCAGGGCTCTGCTGTGCTGCATGCAGATGCAAAATAGAAAGGACCAGGTCAAAGCCACCACTGTGAAGCACCACTGTGCCTTGCCACCTCTGACTTCAGGCGGCACACCCTGCTCTTCCTAGGAGGGATCAAGAGTTTAAATGCCAGAGACACATTCCTTTGTGTCCTAAAATTTGCTGGAGTTCACAGCAATTATTTTGCCATCAGTTAGCTCAAGCTGAATAAACACACAGGGAATTTTATACATTACTTACCGTGCAAAGTAAAAGCATTTCAGTATTGATCTGTTCATTATCAATCTATTATCTATCAATCTGGTCAATATATTAAGGGAAAACCATTATGAAAGGATTTACCCTCCTCATTAACCAGTTATGACTGAGCTTTAAAGGTATTGAGGTTGGAACTAGATGATCTTTAATGTCCCAACCCATTCTGAGATTCTCCAATACTGAGCTCAGAATTGTACTTTTCACTGGAAGGTTTTAAGATGCTTAGAAAAGGTTCAGAAAGACACAAATGGCAACACAACTCATTTGAACACTTGGCATTTGGCAGAACTCAACCAAGGTTCTCTTTCTATTTCGCATGTTTGAACACCTCAGTGGACAAGCAGGCAGCTCTAGGGAGAGAACAACAAACTGGAAGACACTCGGTAACTTTTTTCTTTACCAGCACAGGTGAAACCTTCGAAGCGCTCTCTGCGAGCCTCCACCAGTACAGATATTCACAGTCACGAGTTCATCACACAGCAAAGAGGCAAAAAGCCACTTTGGGCAAAGACATTGAAGAGTCAAATAAAGAAGCAAAGCGCTAGATAGCCCACTCTAGCCAATTACATACTCATACCCTCCTGCGAACTCGGGCTCGGCCCGGCCCAAGAGGTGCGCGATGAAGTCGGTCTCGCAGCACACGTGGATGTGGCGCTCGTGGGGGCAGCAGCGCAGCCCCTCGTACAGGGCAGCACAGTAGCCCTTCTCCTTGCTGCAGTCCAGCTCCCCGATCAGGATGTTGTAAGCACGCAGCACTTTGTTCTTGCAGTCGGTGCAGAACCTGAGGGACGGCACAAAGTCAGGCTCCGCTTGGCCAAACGCGCTGGGTGAGGGGCGATGCGTCCCAACTGGGGCACGGGAGGGTTGTGGTGCTTCCAAAAGTGTAATTATTGTAATATTTTTGCTATTATCCACCTAAACTGACCACGAATTATCCCACCTATCCCACATTACTACCCTAGATATCAACTTCCATCCTCCAAAGTGAATCGTTGATTCAAAGAAATTCCTACACGGAATTCAACCCAAAGACCAGAAATGTAACAGTGAACAAATAATGCAAACCAGGGCAAAAATCCCTCTCACTTAACACACGCCACATCAGCTTACAGCAATTCTTTAAAGTGTACTCAAGTGAGTGATAAGAAATAAGGAAAAGTTTCCTCTGGTGCCCGCTGTACAAGAGCGAACTTTGTTTCCACTACAAACATATTTTGAATTATTAGATTGCTGTGCTGATGGCCAAATGAGGGTTATTTATAACACCACATACTCATTTTAAACATGTGACAGCTCATGTGTGACAAGAGTATACTTACCATTAAAATACAAGCAAATTAAGCTCATTCTGTGTTATAAGAGGAGTAACCTTCAAGAGGCTACAAGATCTCTTGCTGGATGACTCTAAAAATGCAAGTCAGACAAGCTGCTCACATTTCAGCTCAGAAAGCTGGCTCTCCATGCCAGCTCTGGATGGTGTTTTTCCCTTTCCTGGTGTCTCCAGCCACTTGACAGCACTAAGCCAAACATATTTTGCTGCTAGAGCTACGCTACCTGGCTGCTTTCTGTGGTGCAAGGAGAGAAAACAGCAGTATTACTGCAGGTTAGCACCAGGAAGGCAGCCAAGGCAGTGTTTAATGTCACAGGAGATTAAAGTTATTTTGTTTCCAAAGTGTTATTTCCACAGCACCACCGCCCCCACGCCCATCTGTGCCCCTACAGTTCATATCAGAACCTTGAGACTGCTGGAAATTAAAACTTTTCCATCAGCACGGCAGCTCCTGTGCACATGCAGCTATAATTCAGTGGCTTATTTCTGCCCTGCAAGAGAGATTTAACAGCACAAGGCATAAACAAGTTGTTTAAAACAGTGCTTTAAAGGCAACACCACGCCCAGAACCTTCTTGCACTAGTGCAGTTCACAGGATTTGGAAATGGCACACGCTCCCCGAAAGCCTAAAAACAGGCACAGCCCAAGAGCAGTGAAAGGGTGAATGAGTACACACAGTTTTGATACATTCAACTGTAAATCATAATTTAATCCTAGCCCAAAAAATTAAGACAAGCAGCTATGACTTCATCAGATGTCTCCACATTTTCCCTCTCATTGAACACAAAGAATATTTCACCACCTTTGTCTCATCAACCATCCCAGAGCAGCCTGGCAAGGTCCCCCATCCAACACCAAGCTGAGATCTCCAGTTTCACGAGAAAAAAACCCTCTACATTTTGAACACTTGGACAAAAACATGTATTCCTCAAAAGGAAGGTGTGCTTTGTTCTCCTCCCATACCTGTGTTTTCGTAGGTAGGTTTCTAACGTTTCTAGGAGACAGCTAGAGTCAATCAGAACTACTTCATCCCTGCATTCCTGGGACATGAGCTCCCACACATCCATCCAGCAACCCCTGGCGAGGAAAGGAGAAACAAAACTGTTCATTATCCTGGTGGGGGGCAGCAAAGAAGCCCAGCAGAGCCTCGTTCTTTACCTGACTGCTCCCTGCGAGGGTCCGTAGCAGAAAATGATGCTACACTTGCTCTCTTTCCTCTTCCTGTCTTCTCTATTTTTCTTAACTGCTCTTAATTTCTTTGAACTGAGTCTGCTACTGCTCCCTTCACTGTCACATAGTATTACCAAACATTTTTCAGACCTATAACATATATATTATCAGCTAGTTATTTTTCCTAAACAAATCCTATGGAAAATGCTGCTCTGTTCTTTAATCTGAATTCTTTATAGGTTAAGCCTTAACATCTATGAAAGTTCGGGTCACAACTGAGATGCAAATTCTGCTGTCCATGTTTATAACCCAGGACTCATCGTGACTTTTTAATGTTACAGCTGCAAACTAGTAGTGATTTTCAGAATATTACTTTAAGTATAAACACATACAAGTTTTAATACTTGTCAGCTGAGGACAATTTACTAAAATAACAAAAGAAAAAAGCAAAACAAACCCAAACAACTTCCACCATAAAAAAATCATAAAACACTCTACATCAAATTCCAAACATTTGTTTGAAGAATATAAAAATAACTTTACAACACAAATTTGGATGTGATAGAAGTGCATTAGACAGCAAAAAATGGACTTTAAACAAGTCATGGTTACTTACAGGCTGGTCTACACTTGACACTTTATCAGAACAGTCATTTCTGTGTTATGGATACAACAGAGCAGGAAAATGGGAAGAAGCAGCCCTGTTTCCTAATCAGAGGAGTTATCTGTGCCATACACCACTTTGCCAGGTCATAGGGCTTGCATTTAGGAGAGCTTCAAATGCTCCTGAGCCCCAAATGGAGCTGAGTAGCCAAAAGCCAGGCACAGACTGAGGACATCGAGCAACCCTCGAGTGGCATTAGCTGCTTACATAACTCCTCTAATTAAACACACAGCTCCGACTCAAAGCCTTTTTTGTGTGCAGGAAATGCCCAGCAGATGCAACTCATCTGAAGGAGCTCTTGTAAAGAAGTGGAGCAGGAGCTCTAGGTTGGCAAATGAAGTTTGTTCTGTGACAATTGGGTGCCTCCACAGCCCAGCCAGAGCCTGCCTGTGTCCACTGCAGGCAGATTTATCTGGATTTATTTGGATTTATATCGATACTGATACACTCTGGTCACTTCTGTACAGAACAGAGGGGTTTCAGGTGAGGAAGGGAGTGCAAGTCCTGTTTCTTCAGCAAACTGCACTGCTTGCCCACAGGCCATGTTATCTGATAACCCCAAGGTTTTACCTGCAGAGTATAAAATACTGCTCTTCCACATATCCCCTATTAACCTGCCAGCATCCAAAATACAAAGGGGATTTACTCCAGCATGAATTGAGGAAATAAAAGCAGCATTTTCCTCTCTATTCATTCAGCTTCAGAATTGTTCCACCTTGCCAAAGTGCTAACTGCAGGTTCCACAGCATATATTCTCACACAGAAAAGATTAAGCTTACTAAATATAAAAAACCCCCAAAACCCACTTTCATAATGCTATGAATTTGCTTTATTTAAAAAATACACACATATACACCCCATACTCTCAGGATCTTGTGCAACATAAGCTTTAAACTAATTTTATGAAAGGCCTGTAACCAAAATGTAATAGAAGATAGTGATTAGTTCCCACTATCCTCAAGCAGAACAAGCAAAAATCAAGTGACAACTTCCACATGCCTGGTATCCCCGGGGATTTAACAAAACCCAGAGAGACTCCAATCTGCACAGAAAAATACATGTCCTGTAACTGGAAACCATGAGCAAGATTTCACAGGTTGGAGGCTTAACCAGGAGCAGAACGCAGCTGAGTAAAAAAGGTCCAGACACTCCAATTAAGCCCAAGAGATTAATTTATTGGTCATCATATAAAAAAAAAATAAAATAAAAGGAGCCACCCCACAAACAAGAAACCTCCCCAAAATCCACAACAGATTTACAGGGAGTGTTTTTCTGCTTAACCAACTGGAATAAATCATTTCAGCTTCAAGACAGAGGCCTACATGCATATTGTTCAGTGGTGTATTCAAAACATGCTGCCACACTTTGAAAAAATACAATTTATGGAGTTCCAGTTTTAACCCTGCATCCAACCACAATAAAGCCTTGGTTAACAGTTGTGCAAGGCATTTTTAATAATCCCAAGCAAAACGAGGTATATTTATTTAGCATGTACCCTTTGACCTCAGTGTGAGAAAATCTGCTGAGCAACCATTTTGGTCTAGAGCACAAAAACCAGTTTGTCCTTCTAGAGCATTGTTTATATCACAGTGCAGAAGCCATCCATGCCCTGAGCTTGCCCAAAACTCCTGGTGCTTCTCTTCCTCTCTCCCATAACTATTCAGGTCTGCCATAATCCAACTACCACTCTGGCAAACAGATCAGAGCATAAAAACTGATCTCAATGCTTAAAAATAAACTAGTTCCCGTATTTTGCTTCCTTAAAATATTTCAATTGTGCATGTTAAACACAGGCTTACCCCAAAGGTTTTGGTTTGTGTGTGTCCAGGGAGTGTAGCTGACACCTCTTGTTCTTCTTACTCTTGGGAATCGCATCAATCATGTCGTTCAGTTTGGACCTATGGGGGAAAAAAATGTGAGGAACTTTGTATTCTGAACACCACTGGATCAGGTTACACTACCTCACTCTCCCCATCTCCATCTCCTCAACTCTGCACTAACCTTCCCTACTTTTCCTGCTAACTGGAGCAAGAAGAACGAGCTGAAGCCAACTGGAAGGCCAAGGCGCACTGTGCTGAGCGCTCACTGTTTGCTCTGCTGACAGCTGAGGAACTAATGGCACTGGGGTATTTTTTGTGCTCACCAAGCCCAGAAGGTTTCACTTTCTCAGCTGTTACCTTTCTACCCAAGAGCAGAAAACTTATAAATAGAAGAATCAATACTTCTGTTTTATTTTTTCCATGCCAAGTAGTGAGGCAAACACTCTTCTTCCAGAGACCATGAAAACCCCCCGGTGCCCGTATCAGATCAGTGACTGAACATTAAATATTGGCATCTTTCAACTGCAATCACAGCACTGCAACTGGTGATATCAAAGATTAGGTTTGCTTTTTTCCCAGTTTAGTAAACAAGTAGCTGTAATTGGCTGTGAAACATGGATGCTGAAGAGGAGAATATATTGTGACAACCCAGTATCCCCTAGAAGGCAAAGGCACAGAGGGCAGGGGTGGTGTGAGCAGCCGGCAGACACTGACCCATGCACGTAGAAAAGTGTGTAAAGCTTCCTGGCATCAGTCATGCAGCTGCGGGTGACCGAGAGCACCCCCTTGGGCCCCACGGTGAGGGGCTCCAGGGCGGGGTTCCCCGACTCCACGAGCTGGGAGAAGAGGCGCTCCACGCTGCGCCGGCAGCCCACGCACGGCACCAGCTGCGACAGCGCGCTCAGCACCTCCCGCGACGTCACCATCATGGCAATGTTCAGGTCCTGCTGCTTCAGCATGCTGTGTCTCTGCAAAAAACCCAACAAATCACATCATTAAATGCTCATCTTCTGGGTTTTTTTTCCTCCTCTCGTTGCCTGCTTTTACCACTCATCTCAGCAAACGCTGCTTCGGAATAAACGTCCTGATCGGGAAACTCTTTTTTCTCCGCCTCGGCACAGATGTTGTAGGAAAAGGTCTCACACACAAACTGCAACTTTTCATCCTCTACTCGCACTCATTTTATCTTTGGCACATGGAAAGGAAATTCATGAACGCTCGTTGGCATCTATGGAAATCTCACGTACAACCAACTTGTTCTGCTCAGACCACGACAATTTAGCAGTATTTTTTTCCTGGAAGGCTAGATGCCCTTTCCCATTACAATCCTACTAGCTGCAATTAAAGCAAGCACACATTACTACTCAGGGTGAAGCCTTTGACTTCAGTAGTGAACATCCAATGTCTGCTATTAATAGAACATTAATGAGAACACCTTCTAATATTGCTCACGTCAATAAACAGTTGTAGATGTGTCTCCTGGCCTGTGTCAAACACATCCAGGAACACGTCCTCACAAAAAGCACATACCCTTCTAGTCCTTCTCACTGCCGACTTACTGCCTTGGCTTTCAGCAGCACTGGAGTGCCACCAGCAGAGCTGGGCAGAGCAGAGAGTCCCTTCCTCACAGCCCAACACACAAACCCACACTTGGGATATCAGCACCTCTGACTGAGGGTCACTCTTCCCCGGCCATACAAAGCACAGCCTGAGCTGTAGCTGCACAGGGAATGCCGTGCCACCAGAGTATTTTCTGTATTACTGTCACATCGTACCACTCAGACACTCCTAATGCACAAAGGACTTGTCACAACTTCCGGGGAAAGCAAGAAAAGACCACACAATACAGCAGAACTCAGCAATACATCAGCTGAAAACAGAAAGTGTTTTCAGCTCCTTCTATGCAATATGGAAAGTAGAGGTACCATCAGGTAACATTTAAGGTTTGTGCTCTTAGAGAAAGGCCCATTAAATCATCTGCCAAGCAGTATCACTCTGCAATAACCCTCTTTCCTGTAATTAATTGCAGGAGTCACAGCTAAGCAGGAATGAGCTATTTTCACAACCCAGCTACACTTGGCATGCAGCACGTGTCTGCACTGCTGCTGTCAACCCTGAGTGAGGCTGTGCAACTGCAGAGCAGCAAACTCTGGCCCTGTGAACATCAAGTGGCAGGATTCTGCAGTGCCACAGGTGTTACAGTGCTACAGTTACTTGCCAGAATTTGGCAGACCAGTTTCTATGATTAAACTTTCTGGGGTACCACAAAATTGGCACACAAATTCTACCCTGGTATGGGCGCTAATCGTAAGAATCCAACCTCAATCAATCCACACTTCCACTTGAAAAGGCGGTTCAAAACTACTTGGAAAAACAAAAATCAAGATGTATTTAGAAACTGTAGGTCCCATGGTAAGTTTTGAGCTCTCAGACATGCAGCAGTTGCCTCCTGACAAGACAATGTGCAATAAAGGCTGTGGAATCCAGAGCACAACAGAACCCGGTGCACTTTGGTACCAAAGTGAGATTGCTCCCAGGTGCTGACGTGTCTGAGGCATTCCAGGAGCCACAACCTCCTGGAGAAGCAAAAGCACAAACCTAAGGAAAGCAAAAACCTCGCTTCTTGGGAAACTTTATTTACCTGAATGAACTGTTTCAGTTGCGTGCTGTTATTCTGATGTCCATCGAGGTTCAGCACATTATCAGGAAATTCCATCACCATCTAAACATGAGAGGAAAAACAATTAAAGAGGAGCTTTCAGGAAAAAAAAAATAAAGCCAAACAGAACATTAGTTGTTTTACTTTCTTGGGGGAAATAAGACTGAAATTATGTTAAATGCTCATTCTTTTCACGTAATTACTGGAGCCTGGGAAAGGATAAAAGTAACTGTTTCAGATAGTGAATGTTTCAGCAAAGTAATAAATGCTTCACTAATACAATGTTCTAGAGGCAGTTTATAAATGGCAACTCTTAAATAGCTGTTAAAAGCAAAAGTTGCTAAATGGACCATCAGTATTTATATTATCATCTACATGACTTGAGATCCTGCTTCAGTTTAAAAAATATATATACTTCAGCACACTGAGATCCAAATGGACCCAACAGCTTAACTCAATTTATTAAGCTCTGAGGAAACAGTCACAACAGTTTAATGACAGAGTCGACTCCTCCAAAGGCTAATTTCAAACCATATTAACCCAACAAGGTACTCCAAGGCACAGTTTGCTTTGTGTGATTGCAGCTGCAACTCTCAAGAGGCTCAAAGCAAAATGTTAAGCCTACAGAACAATGTGATTACTTGTAAGTAATTAATAACATTTCTTATCAAATTACTGAGAAACAAAGAGGGCAATTTCTTGGGAGGGGGTAGAAATCAGTAACTTTCAGCCAAAAATCCAACTGTGCAACCATGGAGTAAAATGAAAGCAACCAGAAATATGTGTAAAGCCTGGCTTAGTTCTCTTCTTTGTCCAAACTGAGAAATAGGCAATTTGTCAATACAAATACCGAAAGTTCACTTTAAAATCTGAAAGACGAAATAACAGCCTTGGTTAATAACTCCAATGCAAATGAACACCAAATAAAACTGTCTGATTCATCCTTTTTCCTCCTTCCACCTTCCCTCAGCTGTCTGGGGAAGGCAGAATTCCCTGCTGTCTGCCTAATTGCCAACACTACCTCCAGAGAAGTCACACACTCGCTTTTCCAGGCACTGAACACCACTCCAAAATAAACACCATTTCTCTGAGAACAAGGCCCTGTTTTGCTGTGCCATGTGCCCCAGTGTGAGCATCAGCACAGCTGCCTTATCCTTGTGCAGAGCAGTGCCACAGCCACTGCCAATCCTAACCCTCAGCTCCTTTTCCAGCTTCCCTTGCTCCTCATCCATCCACTCCAGGCAGCTGCACCAGTTTCTGCTGCAGATTTACAGGTTTCCTACATCACTAATGTGGTGCTTCTGTGGGCCAGGAGCTACATGCAAAAGTAAAAGCTCTATCTGCTAATAACACAGACAAGAGATAAATCTGCCTGTTTTTCTCCGCCCCCCCACCTTCATCTCCCACTATCAGACAACACCCCGAGGTATTTTGTACAACAGAGCAAAAGAATCAAAGACTAAATTAATTCATGTGTCTGATGAGATTTTATTAAGTGGTTAAACATCAACCACCATCACACCCTGAACTGGAAGGAAAAAAAAAAAAAATCCTGTAATACCACATCAAATGGAATGCCTTCTAGAAACCATAAAAGCTGCTTAAGAAATGAAAAGGGTTCAATATTGAAACCTCCTTTAATTTCCAGCTGAGCCAGAAGGAACAGGGAAGTGTGGTGGTGAACAATCCACTCGGGGCAGCAGCATCTCCCTGCACCTGAGCTGCTTCCTGGGCTACTACAAAGCAACATCCCAGATTATGAGCACATGGGCCATTCATTCCTAATTTGCAATCACTAATTCACTGATTCTAGATTTAAGGCACAGATTAACTCTTCCAGTTGACTAACAGGCACGTTAGTCCCATTATTTTTAAAATCTGAGTTTTAAAAGAGGTCAACAGAAGCCAGTTACTATCAATAACCACCATTATTTTTTTAAAGATAGTGCTGCAGATGTAAAATTCTGTTTCAAAGACAGCTGCATGTCTTGTAATAGCTCTCATTAAGTATTTAAAAAATAAATTATAGATGACAGACAAGGAAGCTCAGAGTTCATTCACTTGCTTCTGCAGATTTTTTTTTTTTAATAAAAGCCTCCAGAAACCACCTAGAAATCCAAGTACTTTGTAACAACAGTAACAGAACAAAAAAAAAAAAATGGACCCAAGATAAGATTTCTTCATGGTGAGGATGACTTGCACTTGCATAAATGCCTTTCCTCCAGATGGGTATAAAACTGATTTACAGCTAGAGGACCCTTTCAATCATGAGGATGGCGTAAAAAGCAGAAGGGCAGCAACAACACAGTGCAATTATACAAAGTTTGGGCCTGGTGTTACATTCTGGGACTAAACCACAAATGGAATTTTAGGTCTGCTGAAGTCATCTACCTGACGCCTGCTATAGCTGTATTTTCAACCTATTACACACAACAAAAATAACAAGAGCTTGGCAAGTCCGCATGACACAAACTAATGGATAATTTTTATAGGGAGTCCAGGAAGGGGGAAAAAAAACCAAAACAAAACAAGATAAATCCAAAACCACATGGAAAAGGAATGGGCAAAATAACTTTCAAGGTGCGGCCAAGACACCAAAAATCTCAAATGTACACTATTCCTGCACAGTGCTGGGTTTTCCAGGTCATCAACTCCTCTAGGAGAGGCAGATCCTGCTTTGGACAACTTTAGGGAAAATTGTGCCTAATATATGAAGACAGTTAACCAGAGAGCACCCAAAAATAATGATGATGTTTGGAAAATTAATAATATGCCACCATTCAAATGGATCAAAATTAAAATACAGCAATAGGACTTTGTTCAAATGCAGCAAAACCAGATGGGGCCTGTCTGAAGATATTCAACACTTTTGTTCTGGAAGGTGAAAGAATGCTTTGGGTTGGAAGGGACCTTGAAGATCATCCAGTTCCATCCCCCTGCCATGGGCAGGGACACCCTCCCTAGCTGATAAAACTCAGGGTTTCTTTCATCCTAAACATAAGATTAAGAATTTAAATCACCCACATTTTATACCACTTAAAGTAACTACAATTACTGTACCACTGGACAAGAGAAACCAAATATGAATCATTAAGATACTAAATTACACTATTTTAAGTGCAAGATTATTTTCAACGCATTTTCATGCCTTAAGAATTAAAACAAACGGCAACTGGCTAGTTAGAGAATTTTTTTCCATTTGCTCCGTGTTCTACTACAATGCAATTTTTGAACCTTCCTCTAAACTCAAGAGAAGAAGGACCAGAGAGCCTCCAAGCTGCATTTAGTTGATTTTTCCACTGAATCTTCTGGAAACGGCAAAACCACCACGTTTTCCGATTCAGAGCAACACCCTGAAACGGGAACTCTCGGATTCGCTACATTTCTGCAGACTCGATAACCCTGACTTCACGCCAAAGCTTCCGAAAATGCCTTTAGCCTTTTCTTGCCCGTTTAAGAGCAGAAAAACCAGCCGGTTTTAAGCCGGGGTTTAACGTTAACATGGCTCCCTTCCTTCCCAGCTGAAAAATGGCTTTGCTCCACCCTTGAGCACCGAGCCACGCTTGTGGCTCCAGCACAAGTTGTGCACAGGCCCCAGCACGGCGATAACTCCCTCGTTATGCGGTTCGCCCGCTTTTAGAGCCGGGCATCAGATAAAAAAAGTTGCCACATTCAGCTCTGTTAACCCCAAGTGTTGCAAAGTCCCGAAGATTAACGCTGCAGGAGCCCCAGGAGGAGCCAGCGAGGCCCGGTAGGAGGAAAGGCCCGGCCTGGGAATTGCAACACGCGGGAGGCGCCGGGAGAGCGGGACGGGCCCGCGGGGACTCACCGTGAGGGTGTCATCGATGTAGAGGGGGATCTGCCTCTTCTCGAAGGGGAACTCCTCCTCGCCGTCCCGGCACACCGCCACCAGCCGCGCCATCGCTGCTGCTGCTGCCGCTTCCTCCCCGCTCCAGCCTGCGGGCGGCCCCGGCCGGAGGTAAACACCCGCCGCGCTTC
>VXBT01004140.1:0-19301 GCA_013400235.1 Oriolus oriolus | reverse complement strand
TCCCCCGTGTGTCCCATGTGTCCCATGTGTCCCCCGTGTGTCCCCGTGTGTCCCCCATGTGTCCCCATGTGTCCCCCATGTGTCCCCGTGTGTCCCCCATGTGTCCCATGTGTCCCCATGTGTCCCCCCTTGTGTCCCCGTGTGTCCCCCGGGATCTGCGGGCACCGGCACAAGGGGCTCTGCCGGCAGAGCAGGGTGGATCGGGCAGGGGTTTGGGGATGGGAGCGTGCCCGGGGCTCCAAACTGACTCCAAGTGGTGTTTTCCAAGTGGGATGGAATGGGAATAAGAATGGAATAGGAAGAGGAAGAGGAATGGAATAAGAGGAATGGAATAGAATAGAATAGAATAGAATAGAATAGAATAGAATAGAATAGAATAGAATAGAATAGAATAGAATAGAATTAAAACAGAATTAAAACAGAATTAGAATAGAATTAGAATAGAATATAACAAAATTAGAATAGAATACAATAGAATTAGAATAGAAAAGGAATGGAAGTAATGGCAGCTTCAGCTGCAGGGAGGATGGAATTCTTCCTGGCCGTGTGACTGGAACCTCAGCGTTTATCACAGAAATTCAAAGGGCCTGACTCACCTTGCATTGGCTCCCAGAGATTTTCAGAGGAAACAGGAAGGGGACAGCAGCAGCCTATGTTGTTTCTGCTGCAACACAAACTTCTCTGAGTCACTGCCCTTCCCAAAGCTCTGGCTTCTCTGGCACCATCAGACCCTCAGATCTTCCCTAGTTCTCCATACAGGAGGAATTTAACAAGTAGTTGCAATTTCTCACCAAGAAAACTTGCTTTATTAAAGAGGAGCAAAACATTTTATTCCTGATGGAAGGGAAGATATATTCCCTCCAAAAAAGCTTTATTTGCAGAGGCAGGAGAACATGACCATCACTCTGGGTAGGATTTGCAGCTCCAGTGTTACTTGGGCCCCACTGGGATCAGTAATTCTGTCTGAAGTCTTTGGGCTTTGCTTGTGGAACCCTCTGGAGAATGACATGCCCAGAGTTATTTTGATCCAAATGCCTTTTTATTTTCTTTTATTTAAGCATTCTCCAGTGTGATGTGAATGAAGTACCCTAAAGTAAAGGCCCTCTCCAGCATTCCCATCCACAGGGCTGGACAAAATGCCAAAGCAGGTAAAAAGAAAACCAGGAATTGTGTGTGCTAATTAAATTTTACTGTTGGGAAAGAATTCTTGGCTTATTTCCATGCAGTCAAGATTAGGTAACTACTAATGAATATTCACCCCTGCTTCACAAATTGACTGGACCTATTTGCTGTGGGTTTGAGCTGCGTTAGTGACAGCAGGCAGTGATTTTTGTTGTGCCCTGGGCTCTAACAGGGCAGGTGTTAACGCAGGCAGCAGGCACCTCCTAAGGGTGTTTGTTCAGGAAAATGAATGGACACAAGAGCTGTGATTTATTTTCAAATATTCTTTTATGTTTGGCCAAGCAGTCCTCATCTCAAACTGCAGTGATGCTGAGCAGGGCAGCAAAAACCAAGCTCTTCCTCAGGTCTTGCAGTCTCCCAGTGGCTTTAACTTGCCTGGTGCCAGTGTAATACAGGAACACGGCAGGGCACGGGAAGAAAGGGGAACTGGCAGGAACTGCTCAGGTCCATGGAGTGTTTCCTAATTGTGGTGTCTGTTCTCTGACAGCAGCAAGCTGCTTAGTGCTCATTCAGAGGAGAATTACAGAAATCACTTGGGTGGCAGTGCTTTACTGCGTTGCTAAGCTTTTTTTTTCCCCTTACTGTGTAAAATTCTGTATTACTGGAAATGAACTACGTATGCTGCCTGCAAAAGATAAAAAATGCTCCTAAATGAGTACACTATTGTAGCTTTTGTATTTTTTTAAGGAACGTGCTAAATGGGGTTTGCAGTACATTTCCCCTTTATTAATGAGCTCAGCTCACGCAGTGGGAATGCTGCCAACTAAACTGAACATTTTCTGTATAAACAAGATGATGCTGTTCATGGGTTAATTTGTGGTACAGGTGAGTAGGGATAGTTTGGAGAACTTTCTGTCAAAGAGAAGGCGTATATAGAACGCAGAAATCAGGACTGGCATCTTTGCCATTCCTCATTTTTCTTTTCTAGCCTCTCCTTTCCCCAGAAATGGCAGACTGGACCTGGAATCTCTCTTCTGGCTGGTTTTCCATTACATGCAACAAGTGTGTCCTTCCAAATAGTGTTGTCAAGGACACAGGAGCCCAGAGGCTGAGATTTGAATACTTTAAGTGATTCAGAGGGGACAAACCTTCAGCTAAGGCAGGGCAGCTCTCCCCCCAGCACCGTTCCTCTGCCCTGGCTGTGATGTGTGCACTCTGCAGCTTTCACCCTGAAAATGAAAGTCTCTGCTGGGAAAACTGCATTTGTTTTGGTCTGCAGTGGCTTCCAGCTGTAGCTGCAGCCAGCCCTTCCTGCTTCCCTGAGCCCAGGGCACTGCTTGGATTGAATGCACGACATGCAAAGGGTTAGAAATGAGAACGTGGTGTGAGCGTGTCTGTGCTGAGCAACCTGCAGAACGGCAGTGTGAGCCCAAGGCCACGTTCTCTGAGTGCCTTTGCTCACTGCCAGAACACTTTTCTAACATCAGAGCAGGAGGAGGGCAGCTGGGAGGAAGAGTAGCTCACACATCCTGGGTCTAGGTCCTGCTCAGACTGAACTTCGGTAACATGGAGGCAGCAGAAGAGCTAGAACAGGGGATGAGGTGAAAGTCCAGCTTTTCACCTCTCACTGGTGCTGCTCTAACATCCCCTCCAGGAAAATGGCCAAAGGGAAGATTCTCTCATCCAGAATGACCTCAGTGAATCATTTGAAGAAGAAGTTAGAGCCTTCCTCGGAGATGAAGAGAAGCTGCATCTTTTTGACGACCTCACGAAAGTGAATCCGGTGACAACCAGGACAGGTGAGCAGCCAGGGAGTGTCTGCTGAGAGATCCCTTTCCCTGGTGGCTGCTGACACGTGGCAGCTCCTGCTCTCACTGCATTAATGCCATGAACACAGGAGCTGGGTGTATTAGACCCACATCACTCTCTCAGTCACCTCATTCTCTGTTAAACCTGGCAGGTAACACACCTGAGACTTTTGTTACAAACAGGCACAGGAAGAGTCAATGCTCTTTGCAAAAGATGCTGACAGAAGGTGTTGTCTTTCAGTTCTGAAATGTCTTCAAGCAAGATACAGAGTCAACCTGTTCTATACCAATGCTGGCTGCAGCCTGGTGGCTTTAAACCCTTTCCAGCCTGTCTCCTGCCTCTACTCACCCGAGCTCATGAGGGAGTACCACGTTGCACTTTGTCCTCAGGTAACCCCTGTGTGTGAGATGACTGTCCCTCTGCAGAGCCCAGGTGTCAAACTGCTCCAGATTTATACAAGCAAAACACTCCCACAGGATAAACCCCATTTCTAGTGAAATATTAGTTCTGTTAAAAGAGCAGTGCTGTTTTCAGGTAGATGTGAGATGACCCTCGCTATCCATTGCTGTTGAATTGTGTGGTTACTATTCTCTTAGATATGAATATTCTCTTTCACTGCCAGGATTTAAAACCTCACATCTTTGCAGTGGCTGAGCAAACCTACAGAAATGTCCAAAAGCAGATGGAGCCTGTGAACCAGTCCATCATTGTGAGTGGAGAAAGCGGTGCTGGGAAGGTAAGGAAATGGTTTTCTATGACATTGCTCTCAAGTTTTGAGCTCTGCCAGTGATTTGTAGGGCAGAGTAGCGCAGTGAATGAGCAAAGATGAGTTAACAACCCCTCTGACAGAGCACGTAGCCAATCTGCCCAGCGTGGCTCTCTTGAAATGCGTGTGAGGCATTAAGTGATTGCTGCAGTTAAACACACTCTGCTTAATATAGCAGCTCTTCAGGTGACATCTGTCATTTCTGGAGGGCTGGGTTTGAATCATTCAGCAGGAATTGCACCTGAGTTAATGCCTCAGCCTGGTCTGTCAGGAAGCTCGTGTGAATCTCAGCACACCCTCTGTGAAGACTCAGAGCAGTGAATTCAGATCCTGCCCTGGCCCTTCTGTGATGGTCCATCCCTGTTCAGGACAATGCTGAGGGTATTTTTAAGCCCAAGAACAAGATGCTTTGCTGAATGTTAATGACTCAAAATCCATTTACATTCATTCCATCCCAAGGCAGGAGCTGTTGATTCTGGCTGAGCTTCCAGATGGTGACACCTCGCTGGAAGTGCCATTCAGCAGGGCACTCCCACTGCAGCAGCACTGAAATGTGTGTCTGTGGCACAGAGCTCCCACTGAACCAGAGCTCTAAAGCTGACCCAGTTCCTCTCTTTAGCCACCCCTCCAGCTGCACACTGTGTTTCCAGAAGGCAGCACTGCTCCACTGACACAACTGATAACGTTAAAAACAAAGAGCTACTGTCAGGCCTCTCTCTTGCAGACCTGGACCTCTCGCTGCCTTATGAAATTCTATGCCTCTGTTGCTGCCTCAGCTATCTCCCCAAAAGGCAACGAAACTGTGGAAAGGATAGAGAAGAGAGTGCTGGATTCCAACCCTGTCATGGAAGCATTTGGTAAATGTGGCTTTTTTAACAACAAACACAAGTAACGGCCACTGCGGGAATTCCCTTTGTTACCACACGAGTCTAAGCTATCTCTTGGTCCTCTCCTTAAAAATGAACTCTTCAAATACTGGAGCTATTTGCAGATCACCCTTAATACCTGTCTGTGCTGCATGGGAGAGTGGGACCACTCTGATTGTTCTGTGTCTGCCACTGGCAATTTCACAGGGAATGCCTGCACCCTGCGGAATAACAACAGCAGCAGGTTTGGGAAGTACATCCAGCTGCAGCTAGACAGGTAATAATCACTGTGTAACACCTCAGCTGTTGTCCTGTTCCTTTAAATCTTTACAAGCTTATTTCTGAAATCTGCCATAGAATATTTGATCTGTCTTTAGAGCGTATTTTGGATTGCTGGCAGCTTAAACTATTATTATTTAAACTACCATTATTTTCCTTTCTTCTTTTTTCTGCAGTCTCTCACCCTGATCTCTAAAAGAGACCAGTGGAAAATAGAGATGCAGTTAAGAACTGTGAATAAAATATGAACAAAACTGAAGGTGAACTGAAAGGCATTCACAGTCAGGTGGTCTCAGAACAACACAACACCTCTTGGATTCTCTGAAGAGGTTCTGTTGAAATCTTTGCTCTTTTTCCCCTCTCTAGATTCCATCATCTGACTGGTGCTTCCATCCAGACTTTCCTTCTGGAGAAGACCAGAGTTGCCTATCAGGCCCCCAATGAAAGAAACTTCCATATTTTTTATCAGGTTTGCCTTCAGTTAATTTTGCTGGGTATTTCTGACACACAGCGGGGATGAAACCACCGGATTTAGCACAGTTGCAACTTTTAATAATTATCAGTTTCCCTGTCTCCCAGGCTTCCAAATTAAATCATCCTCCCAGTATGTTATTCTTCACTGTCTGTGGGCTGTAAACACCAAAGGCAGAATTCAATTTTTACCTTGTTTTCTGCCTCCAGATCACAAAAGGTGCTACTGCAGAGGAGAGGCTGGAGTGGAACCTTCCAGAAGGGGCCGAGTACCGCTGGCTGCCAAACTCTGAAAGAAACTTAGATGGTAAAGATTAGTTCCACTAATTAATTAATCAATCCATTACTAATGGCTGGAACTTTAAAGGAAGGCAGGCAGAAATACATCCCGTTCGACCCCCTGGTCAGCCAACAGCCGATGTTTTGCAAAGCCACCTGCATTAATGGGATTCTTTTTAAGTTTCACTTTGCATCGTTAAGTCTTAAAGCTTAAAATCAGTCACCTGGCTTAAACCAGCTGGCTCTGGCCTGGCAAATTTGCATCTCTGTGGCTTTGTTTAGAAACTGTCTTGTCTCTGTATGTGCTTCACCTGACAGAGGCAGAAAGAAAATCAGTGGGTTGGTTGTCGAGCTTGTGTGTGGGATTTCCCCAAAGAGCATCCAGCTCTCCATGGACAGTTCCAGCTGGACTGGATGTGCTGAGATGTTCTGCTTGCCCCTGTTTGTGTGCTTGGCTTTTTCAAGAGCGCTCTTTGGCTTTTCAGAGGACTGCTTCGAGGTGACCAGAGGGGCAATGTTCCACCTGGGCATCGGCCGCGCCACGCAGAGCGATATTTTCAAGGTCAGCTGCGCGGCAGGGGCAGCGCGAGGCTGCCGAGGGCGTCGGGAGCGCGTTCCCAGGGTGGCATCGCCGCTGCAGGAAATCTGTGTGGCTGTGCAGAGCTGCTGCCCTCACTGGAGGGCCCTCAGCTCCCCATCGGGCTGCACGGCCGAGTTTTCGATCTGAACTCAGCGTCTGCACCTCTGCATTTCAGCTTCCCTTCAGGAGCTGCAGCCTTAGGGATTCACCCAGCGGTTTGGGATCTGTGTGCTGCCTTTTGTGCAGAAATGCTTTGAGCTGTTCTGTTCCTGGGGCTAAAGGAAGGCTCAGGGGACACTGCCTTGGGGGGAGCTGTCCTAAAAAACTCCCTGATTGTATTTCAGGTGTTGTCAGGCCTTCTGCACCTGGGGAATGTTCAATTCTCTGACCCACTGGATGAATCTCAGCCTTGTGAGCTGGAAGACAAAACCAAAGGTGAGGCAACAACCGTGCCGTGCTCCAGAGCCTTGGTAGTTCAGTGCAGATGCCCAAGGAAAGGATTAGAGAAAGGAAAGAACGTAGAGAATTCTTTCCTTTATTTAGTTAGTTGATTTAGATTTGCTTATTAAATTTATTTAATTATTAACACTTATTAACATCTATTAAATTTATTAAATCTACCAAATTTTTACTTGAGTAATTTTAACTATTATTACTTTCCATTATTAATTCCTTTTAACTACTAATAAGTCTAATTACTTCATTAATAACTTAATTTTAAAATTTAATAAATTTGTTTAAACTGCATTGAATGTATTGCATTTTAAATTATTAAATCGAATTTATTTAATTTCAATTCATTTAATTCCTTTATTTAATTCAGAAAGAATTCCTTATTAAAAAAAAGAATTTGAACAATAACTCCCTTGCTGGCAGGAGACAATCAAGGCCATGAGCAACCCAAAAATTAGGTGTTTTTGTGAACAAACAAAAACCTAATGCTCCCCTGCCCTGAGAGATAATACCCCTCCCTGACAGGTCAGGGCAACTGCAGTGATTTCAGGAGGATTATTGGCAGAACTGTGGCTCTTGATTGTAATCTTACTCTGCCATCACAAGGCTGGCAGAAATCTGACCCAGAGGGAGAGCAGGGCTTTTCACAGGAAAGCCTGGAAGTTTTCATGATAAAGACCAGAAGTCAGTGACTGCAGCATAAACAGAGGGTATTCTGCCTGTCTTGTGGATGTGGATTTCCTTCAGAGCTAAAACTGTCCTCAAGAGTGAAGTTTCCTGCTACAGTTTCACGTGGTCTGAGCTCAGACTGCTTAATATTCGAATAATTTTGAACACAGTTCAGCTGAGCAAGATCTTAAATGCTTTGTTAGCAAATACTCGATCTTCTCCACTTCCTTACTACCCCCAAATCCCTGCTTTTTCTTGGTCACCACTGTTTGATTTGTCTGTCTGAATTTAGAGGTCCCTGCTCAAAAAAGGTGAACAGGTAACAAAGACACACCTAGAGAGGAAAACAACTTCAGTGTGGCAAACTTCAGCTTTTTCTGGTATTGCTTCATTTTGAAGAGAGTACCTGAAATTCTAGGGGCGCTCTGCATCCAAATTAAGAGTCTGATCTTGCAAAACTTGCTCCCAAGTTTGTGTAGAAAGGTCCAAAATCCACATTTAAGTTGGAGAACTGCTGGAAGTGGCATTTTTCTACACAATCCCTAGGGCTTCCTTACCTTCAGAGGTATGAACACACCAGGTAACCTTGCACTGTTTGTTCTCCTGAACAAGGGTTTGTGAAGACCACGGGGGATCTGCTCAAGATTCCTGTCGAGGAACTCCTGGAATCTTTAAGGATTCGAACAATCACTGCTGGAAAACAGCAGCAAGTGTTCAAGAAGCCGTGCTCCAGAGCTGAGTGTGAGACCAGGAGGGACTGCCTGGCCAAAGTCATCTATGCCAGGTAAGGATGTGCTAATCCAGGTGATTTTTGGGAGGGGATGGGGAGGCCAGAGGGATTTGCTTGCTGCTGTTTCACGGCAGCCCAGCAGAAATTCCTCTTCCTTCCAAGTGACGCTGATAGGAACAGCAGTAAAAGGAACAATTCTGATTATTGCAAGCAGGCAGCTCCCAGCTAATCCCACTGTTGCTGTCTGCAGGTTGTTTGAGTGGCTGGTTTTGGTCATAAATGAAAACATCTACACAGATCCCTCGGTGTGGACCAGCTTCATAGGTATGGATATCCCACCCTGGTTTAACTCGGGGGCCATCAGCCCTCCAAGCTGCTCCTAAACTAAAGCTCCCTGTCCTCCCACATTCCTTTCAGGTTTGTTGGATGTTTATGGGTTTGAAGCCTTCCCTGAAAACAACTTGGAGCAGCTCTGTATTAATTATGCCAACGAGAAGCTGCAGCAGCACTTTGTAGCTCACTACCTGAAGGCACAGCAGGTAATACCCTGCCATCAAATCTTCAATATCTGATTTAAACCAGCATCTTTTGTCACTTCAATTGTGTTGCTGTGCCCCTGGTCAGATGGAAGCCTGCAGTCAGTAATGCCACAAAAGGCAGTGGGATGGAACAGTGGCTTTTTAAAGAGGGGAGTGTGGGGCAGTTGGAATGACACAGCTTTGTCTCTTGGGGACTGGAAATCCGTTCCCAGCTCCCCTGGATCTCTGCCTGTCAGACTCTTTGCTTCTCCTCAAAGAGCTGAACACTTGAAGCTAAATTCTTGGGGTAAGTGCAGCCTGAGTTGAGATTCTCTTGGAAGCTGCTGCTTACAGCCATGGAGCAAGAAGTCCCTACAAGAGTCGGGAGCTCCTAGGCTGAGCTTGGTGTGAAGGCAGAGCCCAAGCCAAAGACCTGAGCACGTGGCACCTGTGGAGGCCTCCTGGCACAGGGGCACAGCTCCCTGAACCCACTGCCACGCTGGTGCCTTTCAAACAGAGCCCCAGCGTGCACAGCTTTTAGTTGTGAGTAAGGAGGGACACAAGTGGTGCTGCTCCACAGCAGGGAGGTGTTGGCACAGTGCAGTCCCTCACTGGTCACACACTGCTAACTCCAGCTCTTGTCTGAGTGCCCTGCAAGGTGCAGAGTCCCTGCCAGGGATGCTGCTCTGCCCCTCCCCGCTGCAGATCCATTACCAAAATGCTCCCTGCCATTAACTGGAACCAGGGAAATTATTTCCTTTATGGCACCAGCGTGCTGGCACCTCCTGCCTCACAGCAGGGTTTTGTCAATTTATTCAGGAGATAAGCATTTCTTTGACTGCAGTTTGTGCTTTGCTATTGCCAGGCTGCTTTCCCTGCCTGCCCTGGTCAGCATGCCAGGGGTTAATGGTCAGGGAAGATGGAAACCAAGTTCGAGCACACAATTGCTTTGCTTGAAACGGCTCCACGGCCTCTGTTTATAGCACCCCTCCCACTCACTGCCTGCCCTCTTACCTCTGGATCTGGCTGTCCCCCAAACCACTTAAATGCCATTAGTGGCTGTGCTGAGCAAGCTTTTGGCAGGAGGCTTTTCAAATAACTGCCCAGAGCTCATGCTTGTTAAACACTGCTGACAGTTTGTCCTGTAATTCAGCATAAATATTGTACCAATTATTTCAGCCAGGATCTCTCTGCACTTCCTTTCAGATCAGGCTCTGCTTTAAATGGAGCCCAGCCTGGCACACAAAGGTTGGGTTAGGGCTGTGTCCCAGTCCAAGGAAGAAGTTCTGCTTGTTCCTTGTCCTTCAGTGTCGGCACAGGCAGGAGAGGCTTTGTGTGACTGTAGCCTTTGTTTGCTCTCTAAAGCAGCCTTGCAGCTCACTCTGATAAATCCATGGGGTTCCCAAATCCTCAGACAAATTGTTCCAGCAGGTTCTGATCCACACCCAGAAGCTACCTGGGGTAGAATATCCTCGTGTGGGTTTTTTTTTCCTCAAGCTTGGTGTTGACCTGGAGCTGAGCTGGGATTAACTCCTCGAACAGGACCTGCATCAGCTGCTCAAGGCACAGAGTTTTGAGCTCTGGTGCCCTCTGCTGCAGAATAACCCCTTCCCTCTTCCTTCAGGAAGAATATGCAGCTGAAGGCCTGCAGTGGTCGTTCATAAACTACCAGGATAACCAGAACTGCCTTGATCTGATAGAGGGAAATCCTCTCAGCATTTTTTCCTTGCTGAATGAGGTAAGTGTGATCTAAACCCTTCGTTTTTTTGGGCCCAGTTTCCTGCTTTTGTCCCACGCCACCAAAGAAAACACAAACAGTAAATTAGTGGAAAACCTGTCAGCTGTAAAATTTCTGCAGAGCTTCAGTTTCAGAAGAATCATGGCACTGCTCCCTCCTGAGTTGTCATTTTCCCTCTGATCCTGGATGTTCTGATTCAAATATGAAGCCTCAATTACTTCTTTCCCCCCCTCTTCCTTCCCAATATTTTAGGCCTTGCATACCCAAAGCAGCTCTGAAGGTAAAATGGCTATGATTTAAATTTTAAATGTTGTAGCTTTTAGAGCCAGATCTTTGGGACAAATCAGAGATGCTGCAGTTGTGTGTCCTTTGCAGGAGTGTCGTCTGAACAGAGCCTCCAACACTGACCTGTTCCAGACCAGGATCCAGAAAGCCTTGTCCAGTAATCAGTGTTTAAGTCGAGATAAGTTTAGTAAGAAGCCCAACTTTATCATTTCACATTATGCTGGCAAAGTCTGCTATCAGCTGGCAGCAATGGTGGAGAAAAATAAGGTAGGTGTTTGCAGAAAGAGCTGTTTAAAATAATAAAATAAATATCCTACAGACCTGAAGTGATTTAAATCAAAGCACCACTAACAAATGTATTTAGTGCTGGGGACTGGACATACCTTGCTCCAAATAAATCCTTCAGGCCACGTAAGTGGTGTTCTTGGTGTGATTCTCTGAACCATCACTGGCACGAGCAGAGGCTTTGGTGCACCTTTGAGCTGAGGATGAAGTGAACCATCACCAAATGAGGGCTTCTCCATTGCTGGGGGATGCAGAATCATCATCAGGGCCTTTCTGTAGCTACAAGTACAGCACTTCATTCCCCCAAAACTCAGATAAGTTTATGAAGAACAAGAGCATGGGCTTAAACTACCGAAAGTGCTGAAAGCACTCAAATTTTGGCCATCAGGGAATAATTGAAATGTGAAATAGCCTGCAGAGAGGAGGGTCCCTCCTCAGCTCTGACATCCCCAGCAATTATGGCAAGTGCTATTATTTATTTAGCAATTAAACACCATCTCTTAATTAAAAAGAATATTTCTAATGTCTGCTGCAGTCTGTCCTTCAGGGATTAAACCAGTCCTGAGGCTTGGAGCTCCCTTAGGCTGTGTAACAAGAGCAGTGGTGGGAGCAGCTATACATTTGACTGGATTTGCTGAATGTTCAGCCAAACATTGTTTTCTGTTCCTAAATCTGACTGTGAACGAATGCACATCATCAGATTTGAAACTGCAGCTGTGGTTACCTCAAATTTGGCATCAGAAATGCTGTTCTGTCTCTACATGTGGAGTTTTTAGTTATTTTCAGAGGTGCAGGTGCCTGCCAGGTCCAGATACTAATGGGTCATGTCTGTGTTTGCAGGATGCTGTTCCACCAGAGCTGGTCCGTGTTTTGCAGAGCTCCAGGGACCCTTTGCTTCAAAAATTATTTCCTGTGACAGAAAAGAACCAAAATAACACCAAAACCCAGAACAGAGCAGCTGTTGTTACAGTGGTGTCCAAGTTCAAGGTACATCCTATTCAGGTTTCTGCTATAATTTTGGAAACTTTCTGAATTTACCATCAACAATTTGATGAAAGCATCCACAGAGAGGAATTTTTTTCTCAAGCTGTCCTGTGGAAGTGCTCTAACACTGAGTCTGTAAAGCCATCCTTGCCAAGAGCAGCTTCATGGGGTGGATAGAAGGTCCCTGAGGAGGAGGAGCCCTGCTGAACCCTGTGTTCGTTTCCTGCAGAGCTCCCTGGAACATCTCATGGAGATTTTGAGCAGAACCACACCCCATTACATCCGCTGCATCAAGCCTAACGCTGACTGCAAGGCCATGACTTTCAGAAGGGAGGAGGTAACTTTTCCAAAGACTTTCCCCAGGGCTTTGGGTTTCTTAGGATCTTGAGTCACTTGCAGAGCTCTTTTCACAGCACATTTTGAAATAGCTCTTTCTCCTTTGAGATAAACATCCTTCAGAGTCACTGAGGTGTTTGTCCAGCTCCTGAGCACAGCAGCTCTTCCAGCTGCAGCTTGCTTGTTGCTGGGGTTGTTTGGGGTGCTGCCCTCCCAGCCCTGCACGCTGATGAAGGTGATCTGAGCAGCCCTGGGCACACAAATACCTTCAAAACAAAACCTGGCTCGTTCCTGGAGTCCAGGAAGCTGAGAAGCTTTGGGAGCAGAGCAGCACATGCTAAAGCTGTAACTAGAGAACCTCATCTGATGGGAAATCAAGCTTTGAGCACTTGTGGAATCTGCTGAGCATGGAAATACCAGCACTGGCTTTTCACACCCTGCTGGGTTTGGGCAGTGCTGGCTGTGGATGCCCAGGACAGGGCACACAAGGAGCAGCTTCCACAAAAGTCAGCGTTGCCTAAACCATCTCAATTTGTGTCCCAGGTTCTCAGCCAGCTGCAGGCCTGTGGAATAGTGGAAGCCATCACCATCAGTGCAGCAGGTTTCCCAGTCAGGTAAGTCCAGCTTCTTCACCATAATCCATTTCTATAGCAATTAGTGGCATTTAGTTATTCAGAAGAGTTTATAAGCAGGAAACCCAAATAATCTGCAGTTTTAAACCTCAGAAGTACTGATCCTTTCAAAGCTAAGAGCTCACTGTGCCTTTCCAGTCTGAGAAGCTGGGGAAGAGATGTTTTGATGTGGACTACACTAAAACTTTTCTAATTGAATGTGGCTTCACAGTAACGTCCTCAGCAATTAAATTATAAATGGCATTTATCCAAGTGTAGTGATCTCAGAGCTGAGCATCTCCTCATAGCCTTGCTGGGCTTTCCTGACCACTTTTAGAGGGTGCAGAGCAGGGCCTGAGCTCATCACATTTCTGAGAGCTCACCATCAGCACAGCCAAGCACAATTCCTGCCCAGGCTGTGCTACTGGATCACTCTCACTGGGAAATCTCCTGAATTTCTTCAGTCTCGCCTGTTTGACCATTCTGGAATTTTACCCCTTCAGAGGATCAGTTACATCCCATACAGTAAAAAGGATCAGTTATTTCCCATACAGTAATGGCTCTTGCCTGGAATTCACTGTACATTTGTCTGTCAGGATCCCTTTCCAAAGATTCACTGAGCGCTACAAAATGCTGAGGAAATCCTGGGGCTCCAGTAAAAAAAGAGTGTGTGATAAAAGCAGCTCTCATTCTGCTGAGAAAAAAGGTAAGTTTTGTTCAGGTAATCCCAGTAAAATTGTCACTGCACCAACTTGATGTCACATAGATCAGATAATTACTGTATTCACCACTATTCTCCAAATACTTCTTTAACCTAATCACCAACCTGAGCTTCTAATTTGCCTAACACTTAAAATCTTTCCCCTCACTGCTGGTTTTCTGTGTTCCTCCTGGGTGGAACAATCACAGTTACAGTAGTGTCCAGGGTTCCCCTCACCCAACATAATTTGATTTAGAGTCGATTCTTTAGTAAACTTGAAAACCACTTACCTTTTGCCTTATCTTCCTTTTCCTTCCCTTCTTTTTTTCCCCCCCTTGTTTCCTTGCTGAATCACTGACCTTCCAGCTTACCTGGGCTCTGCTGCTTCTTCCACCTTTTGCAAACTTCTCTTTTCCTAAGCAAGAGTGAGGATGGACTTTAACAAACACAATCCAGTCTACAGGTAATGCCTTTGCTGTGAGCTCCTGAAAGGAGGAGCTCATCAGGTGGTGACATTTAGCACTAAAGGTTGTTGCAACCCCTTTCTCTCCCTCAAACGAATCCCCTCTTCACCCAGTGGGTCTGTTCAATGAGCAGCAGCTGTGGGAAGCAGGACCAGCCTGTTCAGGTGAGTAAAATTGGTGGAAATCTGTTCACCGTGTGGAAATGGGGTGAAGTGAGGAAGTGCAGGCTGGAAAATCACTTACACACTGGATCTTTCCCCCTCGATTACAAACCAATTAACTGCAAAGCCTCTTTGTGATAGGTTTTTAGTCCTCTTTATCTTGAGGGGGTAATAAGCTGCAAACAAAGCAAAACAATTGCTCAAACACGGGGATAAGCTTTGGGTTCCCTTATCAGCCCAGCCCCATGAACACCATCAGAGCCACCAGATGTCTTCCTGTAAGCAAGAATTGCTCCTATTTGTTTTCAGGACCTTAAAATGCTCTCATCTCCTTAGAAATATTTATAGCAGGAAAGCAAACAGTATCCAGGATGGAATGATGCAAAACCCATCCAGCACTGTGCATGCAGGAGCTCCTGCAGCCCTGCCTGGAACAATCTCTTGTTCCAGGTCTGAATTAAGTCTGCCTCCATTTCCAAAGAGATTCATCTGGCTGACCTGTTTGTACTGTAAAACATTGCGCACTGTGGCCCAGAAATGGCTTTAATAACCTCTAATTGCTGCCATAAATTCCTGCTCAGCACAGGACCCCGTAGCTGCTCCCAGTGCCCTGTGACAGCTGCACAATTGTGCAGAATTTGTTTCTCCTTCCTGCACTTTTCAGTACGTTAAGGCTACAATTCCCTGCCTTTTGTTCTTTGCTCCCACAGCTCCGAGTTTTGAGTATTTAATGTGATTTCCTTAGGACTGAGATGCTCAGTCTATTCTTAATTGCATCGCTGCTGCTTTCTCCTGTTTCCATGTAGGATGCTTTAACAGTGGGACAACACCTGAGCCCTCCCTGTTTCAGTCTAAATCTCCCCCAAATGACATTTTTACCTGTGGATAACTGAGGTTATGTTAGATGAGAAGGCAGCACCCAGCTAGAGCCCAGTTCAAGCACCCCACAATGGTTTTCTGGTTGCTGGCACCTGGTGGAATCTGTGCTGTCACATTTTAGCCTTAAACACAGCAAGGACCAAGTGCTCTCAGCCATCTCCTCCTCCCCTCTTGCTGCAGGCATTTCCCCTCTAAATGGCCGAGAAATCTCAGTGCAAAGACAATTCCCTGCTCCTGATTTCCAAGTTTTGTGACGCCTCCTCCTCAACGCTTCATTTCCAGGTGAGACTCGGGCGGCAGATGAGGACAGAGCCTCACGTGCTGCTGTTGTGGAGATCCTTCAGGATGCTGTGGGACAAACCCCTGCTCAGGGCACCGGGAATGGAGCAGAAATCCCCTCAGTCTACTGTGGCAAAACCAAAGTGTTCCTGGCCAATTCTGTGGTGAGTGCTGGTCCTTGGCTGGTGGCTCTGGAGTGTGCCTGCCTCAGGGGCATTCTGGCACAGGTGGTGGAGGCAAAACTCCTGCCAAGCCAGTGGGACCAGAATTTGGCATTTTCCATCAAATTATTAAACTCAGTCAAGCGCCCATCAGAATCCAGCTCTCCAAAGCACTTTGTTTAATGGCCTCTGAGTTGCTGGTGGACAAGGAGCTGCACTTGGGTCTGGAACTGTCACAATTCCAGTAAAGATGACAGCTTTCCTTAGCTCCAGGTGACAGATTTGGGTGCTCCAACAGGCCCACACAGCTTCCTTGGGAAAGAGATGAAGGAGACAAAGGCACTTCTGCCAAGCTTGCAGAATGCAGCCATAGAAGCAGCCCCTTCAGTGGAGCTGGTTATTGACCTGCTGCTGCTGTGACTTCAGCAGGCTCCACTTTTCCCCCCCAAGTACTTCCATTTTCATTTACATGTTGCCTAAAAAGCACTACAGAAGTGCTGTCACTTCCCAAACCTCATCCAGCAGTCACAGGACACTGGAACGAGGCTGTGGTCCCCTGACAAACACCAAGAGGCTGTAAAGAAGGAAGAGTTGTGAGCACAATTCCATCCCTGAGTACTAACTCCAGGCTCCTGTCCCCACTGCAGCTGGAGCTCCTGGAAGCCAGGAGAGCAGAGGTGTTAAATGAGAAGGCATTTTGCATTCAGTGCTGTTGGAGAAGATTTAAAGAGAAGAAAGCAGCAAAGGAGAAACGCTCTGCAACTCTCATCCAAGCAGGTGACTTGCTAAGGGTGGGGCTGAAATTACACAACAAGGGACATTTCCAGTCACACTGGGGGGTTACAGTGGCACGGGAGGCTGAGTGCCATCTCTCAGGCCGTGTGCAAGAGCTGCTGAGATTCTCTGCACTCAGCTTTGTCTCCATTGAACCCTCAGCTGTTCGTTCCTGGTTAGCCAAGAATCGCTTCCGGAGGATGCGCCGGGCTGCCGACCTCATCAAACACAGCTGGAGGAGATGGAAAGTGAGTATGGGGGTACAGGACAGCACTGGAATGGAGCCCCTGAGGCTTTTTGGTGTCTGAGGAGGAGTAATAACTACTAGAACCACAAACCCTGTGCTCCAGAAAACTCTTCTCCAGCAGAAGAGCAGATGCCAATCCTCTACAGCTGCTTCTGGTTCATCCAGCAGAATAAACTCATTCCTTACCTTCCTGGGAATGGCCCAAGGGCTGGGCTGTCCTTCCAGATTCCCTCTTTTTTGGACTCTCAGTTTTGCAGCCCTAAGTTGTGTCCGGGACATTTCAAAATGTTGTTGTTCTGTGTCTTTTAGGCAAAAGCGGCCGCGTTGGCAGCAGCAGAACTGGACGAGGGGGAAGCAAAGGAGTTCCCAGCTCCTGGAGCTACCTTGGCCAAAGCCCCCTGTTCTTTGGACACAGCGTGGCCCCTGCAGGCCATTGTCCAGTTCTGGCCGCTGGGCCTCGTCCTGGCTGCTGCCCCTGTGAGTGCCACGGGGCCCCGCAGGGCGCTGGCACTGCTCAGCTGCCTCAGGGGGCTGCAGGAGGGCGGCTCCAGGGGGCACAGCCCCGCCCTGGGCTGTGGAATCGCCTCCATCAGAGCCTTCCCACAGGTAACGACCCCTCGAGCCTGTCTGCAGCACGGGGGAGCTGCCCTGAGCTTGGAATAGTCTGGGATAGCATCTCCCACCTGGCCACAGGCACAGCTTCCCTCAGAAACTGCACTGTTACCAGTCACCTTCGGGGCTGGGGGGGAACATTTCTGTGTTTGCATCAAGAATGGCCACAGCTGCTACAAACTGGGCCGGGTTCCGTGCTGAACACTCCCACCTCCAGCGTGTGAGCTGATCTCAGTTCAGTTTTTACAGTACTGGTGGTTTTTGTAGTGATTATTTCTCTTAACTCCACGTGTAGAGACCCCCCCTGTCCTCCCCCACCAGTGGTTCACGTACTGGGGCACTGAGTGTGGGTAACAAACGAGCTGCACGTCTGGCTCAACTCTGCGCCCCTTGTCCTTGCAGGGCTCCGTCAAGTTCCACTGCAGGAGGTCCCCCCTGCATTTTGCCAACGTCAGCCCCCACAGGGAGGCGTTTTCCATCACGGGATTCAACCAGATCCTGCTGGACAGAAAGGAACTCCTGCCCACGTAGGCTCTGCCCCGCTGCTGCCCCGGCCTGCAGGGAGGGCTCTCTGCGAGCTGCTGCTTTCGAATCGCTCATCGTCCATCCCTGCCGCTACCTCAGAGCTTCCACAGCGCTGCCTTGGCCGTGCCACGCCATGGAACACGAACCACATGATAATATTCATTATTTACATTAAATTCAGAGTTGGGGGGGGGGCAGCTCCTCCTCCCCCACACGGGCACACGTCACAGCAAGGATCAACACTACGGGGACAAATCTATTCAAACAGATCAGGTGCTTGAGGCAATAAATACTTGAACAGGACGCTGCTGGCACTGCCTGGATGAGCAAGAGGCTGGCCATGAGAGAGCAAATAATGCAAATATTCCTGATTCCTGCTGGATTCTCAGAGGTGCAACCGTCCTGACTGGCCACGAGTGTTCCCTGTGGCCGAGGGAGCAAGGAGGAGCTGCTGCAGCACTAAGGGCAGATGTCTCAGGGAAAGGCAAGGCTGGGCTCTTGCTTTTATCGACAGGACCAAAATCTACAGACTCTCACAGCTGCCAGGTGTCTCCAGAGCTCCCCAAACAGCACCAGGGGCTCACCAGAGGTGCTCTGTATCGTCCCTTTGTTGCTCACAGGTCTTGAAAATGTTCAGCTGCTCTGTGTAAGTCATTTAAAATAAACTGCTCCATCCCTTGTCAAGGTGTCTGACTCTTCCCAACAACCTTTAGTGAACAAAAACACGGCAGAGTACTCGTGCATTAAAATAAATGTAAATATATTTAATATTGTCACCGTGAAGCAGCACTACTGCAGCTGCCAGCATTTCTGTGCCAACAGAAAGAATTCCACAGAGTATCAAGTTCAACCCCCAGGATCTAAAAATCGCTCCCAACACAGTCCTGTCACAGTTTGTCAGCTCTAGACTGAAATCAGAGCAGACATCCACGGGCAAAGTGACCAAGACACACAACGGAGCAGCTCTGGCTGCTGGCAAATCTAAAAAAAAAAAAAATGTCAAGGGAAAAAAAAAAACATTCCCACAGCAGCTCACTGGGGGAGAATGTTCTCCTTCTCGGGGGGCTCCACAATTCCCAGGCAGCAGTCTGCAAACTCCACGAACAGGGGCTCCTGCATGAACTTTCTCATGAGGGAGCTTTTGTCCTGTGCCCGGTCGATGGTGAGCAGCAGCTGCCGGAGGTGGGGGTTCAGCAGCAAATCCCTCAGCTCTTCCGATTCTCCTTTCACAAGGAACAAATCAGCGTCACAAACGCGCCTGACACCACCCTTGTTTTGCAAACAAACCCTCAAAGGGCCACATTCGTAACTTTTAAGGCTTGCGGTAAAATGCCGCTCCACGCACGAGTTCCCAATTCCCCAGATTACCCAGGAGCTGGAGTTTCTGCAGCGGGACGCGGTCCTGCTCGTCCTCCTCGCTCAGGATGTCCTCCACGGACCAGGGGCCGTGTGCGGGGCCCGCCGGGGCCGGGCTGGGCCGCTGCCCGGCCGCCTCCCGCTGCCGCTCCCGCGGGGCATCCTGCGCGCAGCGCTCTGCGGACAGCCCCGCGTTAGCCCCGCGTTAGCCCCGGGTTAGACCCGCGTCAGCCCCGCGCCGGCCCCGCGTCAGCCCCGGCCCCTCCCGGCCCGCACTCACCGCGGTGGGTCCGGCAGCACGGCACGGAGCAGCTGCGGGGAGAACAGCGTGAGACGGTGAGGGGGACGGCCCCGCGCCGCCC